>JAUTBZ010013788.1:0-20147 GCA_032361785.1 Lepetodrilus galriftensis
CGCGTGTTGGTTTTCGATGTTCGAAACCCCGTTCTCGTGTCGTGTCAACTCGAGAACGTGGTTGCGAATACGCCCAGGATGTTCAGCCATCGCCATGGAGGCCATAGTCGTGGCGAAATTTTGAACAAGCTCAAACCAGTCGCACAACGGTCGTCGAGGGATTGGTTGCCCAAAGGTGGCACAGATGAGGCAGAATGTCGCACAAGGGACGCACACGCATTGCCGCGGTCGCAGAATGGATGTACAGTGGTCGGTCAACGGTCGCCACGTAATAGAGGGCTGGCAGCTGCAGTGTTTAATTGAAAATAGCCGAAAATTGCAGTTTTGTTGGTTCAAGGGAGACACAAGGGAGGCACAGGGGTCGCTGGAGCAGTTACACAGGAACAGGATTTTCGGGGTTTAGGCGACCATTGAGCGTCCTGGCCAGATTTACGGTGGCACAAGGGAGGCACGACAATCGCCGTCCTGTGTAAAGGGGGCTTTTAGCATTAATGACAAATAGAATTCCATTTTGAATACGGGGCTTCGGCTCTTACACCAATTTAAAAAAATATATATAATGGTTCATCATCGAAACAAAGGCCATTATGACTACACGCCGTCAAAGATGACTATTACTGGCCAAGGGCATATCGAATGCCGAGTAATTAATTTTTATTTCTCATTTTAAAAATTAATTTTTAAACGGGTTTCGCCTTCAAGATTATTTAACGTATATTACGTCTTGTAAAGTTCAGGGTAGGAGGAAAGCAGCAACATCCATAGCGCTGAAAGTTGCAGTAAACCTGCGAACACCTGGTGGTACTGATAGACCAAGGATGATAACTGCATTGCCACTGTACATACAGCGCACCTTATGATCGCGTCAGAAAGGTAACTTTCGCGAACATTGCTGCAGGGGCCCCGGGACTGGAATTGAACAGGGGTATTTGGTTAGGAAATCCAAAGGTTCTACCACTGCGCTAACATCCGCCCCGCGAGTCATTAAGATAACCACCAGTGTGTTGAGTCAGATGGCTTAAAGACTAACACGCTTACCTTACTTTCACTATTGGAGCATCTTTCAGAAGTTGAACCAACTGACGAGCTGGATACGATTCTCTATTTGCTTTTTTGACGACCACCTCAAATACGAAGCCCTTCGTGTCCTCGCGACTTGCGATGAAGAGAACCACGCCGTTACGTATTGTGGTGGTTATGGCCGAACAGTCAACGGGCGTTGCTGTCTTCTGACGGGCAGTGAGCTGCTCGACACTTCGACTGTCAACAGAGAAGCATGTCCACTCAAATGCCATTCCAGTGAGGTCACCCATACCCACAATAGGGTCATATGACAGAACGGTGGCGTCAATGAGCAGATCCTGCTGAGTCGTAACACGCACGGATCCACCGTCAATCCCGGAGATCAAGAGAGGGTCCTTATATCTAATAAATGTCTTTTCTACAAACCACCGGTTCTTCAACTGCGTGAAGCTGATATTGAGAGAAAGCTCAAACAGTCCTTCATTAAAGATACCATTTTGTAGTCGAATATAGTCGGCTTCAGGTTGAGTAATCGGAACCCACAAACGACTGCTGTTTGGAAGAATTTGATAAATATCCCAGTAATACGTCGGCCCTTTATCAAAACAGGGGATTGCCAGCCTACCACGGATTTGAACCACGAGGTGCGTGAACACCGTCATTGGTGTAGATGGCTTTGAGTACTGACGGTCAAATATACCTTCTGTATCGAAGCAAAGGTTTTCCACAAAGACGGTTTTTTGAAGGATTACCCAATCAAGAATGTTGGAACAATTGACTCTTACGGTGTGGTTTCCTAGAGTCTGGTAACTATACTCTTTAACTATCGGGTTCCCTTGAGAAATATTTGCTTCTATTCGGTACACGTCTGTATCTATGTCATCACCGTATCGTATGTCACATCTAAGATTTGTGAGTGGTGGTTTGCCTTTTGGAAGGGCAATTGAAATTCTCACCTTACCGGGAGGGTAGAACACGTCGTTGATCTTTTGTAGGTCTAGGCCATGTTTGACGTGTCTGTCAACGCGTACAGACTGTTTAAGGTGGAATTCTTCGGATATAGTCTCGTTCCATGCCATGATATACACATTGAATCGCCCTGGTTCCATATACTTGTGTACTATTGACCCATTGGTACTATCTTTAGAATTACCGTCTCCGAAAATAACTCTATGCTTGAAGTTCTTTAGTCTGACCAGATCAACAAGGAAGTTGAAATTCGTCTCGTTAACGAAGCCGTCGTATTTGTCTACAGTTAGATTAAGAAGTCCAAGGGTAATGACAAACTCGCGCGTGACGTTCTCGCGGTTGAATGTGATAAGGACGGCCCCTCGGTAAAACCCACGTAAAGCGTACTCATGTTCAGTATACCATTCAGTCAAATTTGATCGCATTATGTTACTGCCATCTCCGAATTTCCAGGCCGTAGTAACACCCGGTGGAATGATTGTTTCTGTTAAGAGTTTTATTCTGAAGTGGACAGTTCTTGGCTTGGATACGTTCATAGGCCACAGATGAGTATACACCAACTTAAAATCGTTAACTGTAAATGCCATTACCTTGATAGTAGTTGTATCTCTCTTCTTACTGACTGGGTTCTCACACAAAATCTGTACAATGTAGTCATTTGCATGTTCGAAAGTGTATGTATAGTTCATGTTGTTGCTTATAGATCTAATAGTCTTCACTGGAGTACCTGCTACTGAAAAGCTACAGTTACCGTACTTTGGCACTTTTCCGTGAAGTTTTACATTGAACTTTACCTCCCCGCTAAATATCGTAACGGTGCTCTTATCTGAAACTATTTCTAAGTCGGGGATGATGTCTAAAACGCTGATATTAACGGACGAATTGAAGGAGTGTCCCGTGTTGTATGCGTAGGCTTGAACTGTATATGTCCCCGATTGCTTGTACGAATGAGATAAACTTGGAGCTACATATGGTCTACTAGTGTCTTCTTCATCCATTATCTCGGTGGCCCCGTCCCCGTAATTCACTTCATATTTGAACATGAATGTAGGCTCTTTGCGGAACAGGACAGCTACTGCTTCGTTGACTTTGACAACATCCTTTTTTAGGTAAATTTTAACTTTCAAATTCTCCCATATATTTGCGCTAATTTTCAAATCTTCAATGGAACTGCTAGTCTTGGACTGTAGCTTAGCAGTGATATTGAATCTGCCTTGCATGAGATATGTATATTTTACTACTATCTTTTTATCCAAATCTTTATTCGCCGCCTTCAATAGCTTCTCAGAATCCCGTTCCACCACCTGCTTCTCATCAATTCCGTTTAGAATAACTTCAGTCTTCTTGTTTCGGCCATCGCCGAAATCAATTTCAGCAGTGACACGACCCATGGGGAGCTTAGCTATTTTACCGACGTGAAAATTAAATTCAATTTCTTTATCTGGACTTCCATCAACTCCTTCAGCTGGGTTCAGTGTTATTTCGTTAATGCTATGTTGTACACAGACGTCAAAGAACTGGACTTTGCTGGTGAGTTCATTCGCAACGATTAGGCTTACATTGTGAATAGCGATGTCGGAGAAATTGCGTACGTGGTATATGTTACGCACTGTTCCATTAAAGTTGAGCAAGTTCGAGTCATTCACGTTAACCATCCACTCAGCTTGAATATTCGTACCTCCTGTTAGAGTAGCTGACATATTTACGTTCTCGTTTACGTTGACGTAGACAACTGGCTCTGTGACGCTGAGGCCTTCTGGTTCTTCCTCGTAGAACATGTATACGGTTTTACTGATATTTCCGAAATAGTTTTTTATGTAGATCGTGAGATCGTGGACGCCAAATTCGTTATTGAACATCTTTGTAGTTATTGTAAATATTGCTTCATGGCTCAGTTGCTTTGTACGTTTGTGTTTTCGAGTGTTTTCATCAATTATTAAATAGCATTCCCAATCCTTTTTGTCCCCATCTTCAGTCCACTTCACGCCCACATCTGTAGTGTTTCCCGGTTTAATATTGTAGATGTTCCTATACCCCGTGGCTACGTCAATGCCTTTGGGCGACTTACCCGATCTTACACCGATGAACAGTATGAAGATGCCTGAAATGGAATGACCAAAACACATGCACAATAGAACAATTAAGCAGAGAGAAGGTTATATATTATATATCGGGTGGCCAAAAAAAACACGTCCCGAACTTTAAGGGTTAATGCATTTGTAACTAACCATACTATTACTATGCAACTTCATACAAGTGACGAATATGATGTTATTCTGAAAGTTTCCATGTCGTATACATTTTTCTTAAGTCGGGTAATTAAAAACAGAAGTAAAAAACTACAATGGCAGAGTCCAATAAACGGCATATAAGTTAACTTGAATTTGGGTTAATTTACATTTGTAACCAACCATTATATTACTTACTATGAAACTTCACACACGTGACACATATAATGTTCTTAACATATTCTGAAACCGTCAAGACGCTGTGTAACATATTTGTTCTTTAAGTCGGGTAATGAATAAAAGAAGTCAAAAACTCCAATAGCAGAGTCCAAAAAGATGAATTTACTGAAATAAGTTATCAATATGGCCTAGATATACATAAAAAAAACACTCAAGTATTTTTTTCTCAACTTGAAATAGTATTCCTGAACTCTCTAAGATAGTTCATCCTAGCAATGTCTCATTTTGAGTTCACGTGTGTCGTGTCCTTCGTATATTTTCTCTGACAACGAATTCCAAATGGAATAATCCATTGGGTTAAGATTTGAATTTTGGGGTGGCCACTGGTCTTTTTTATGAACTCTTCCACAGACTGATCCAATTAGGCTTGCATAGTTCTACTAGTATGAGAAGTTTCACCATGTTGTTGGAAATAAAACAAAATTACCATCAGGGTAGAGACGACGGCAATCTGGTAAGTATCGTTTTTATAAAAAAACTGGTTCTGCCATTACAGATTTTGACTTTTGGTTTTAATTATCCGACTGCAGAAAAGATATGCGATATAGGGACTTGAAACTTTCAGAATCTGTTAATAATATTATAGTTGGGACTTGTGTGAAGTCTGATAGTAATATAGTCGTTTGTTACAAATTTATTAACCCTTAAAGTTCGGGACGGGCTTTTTGGGCCACCCGATATATGTATATATACATGTACATGTATATATAAATGAACACAGTTGGGGGTGTACATGTGAGGTATATATATATATATTACCTGATTTTTCATTGAATTTCAGTTCACCAAATTATAAGTAAAGAAACACTAGAATTTGTCTTAAAGAAACCCTTCTCGCTGAATTTTAAAGGCATACTATCACAGCTATTTATGGTTGTTTTGGACTAGTTCTTATTAGCTACAACTGCAAATTACATCATCTTGACATATACTAGTATAAGATCATGTTTGTACTTCCAACAACTTTTCCACCGCTGTATGATAGACAAGATTCCACTGCAACACCACGAGAGTTTGAATCAAGTATATTAACCAACGGTTGTCAACCTGAATGTGGTCGTATTTATTTTTGCTTAATAATATTAATGCAAAGGGACATGTCAAAGTGGTACGACTACATTTTCTAAGAATTCAAAGTGAAACGACTAGATTTTCTTAGATTCCTTCATATATCAGTTGATGCATCAAAGACAAGATCATTAAAGGAACGTTCCCTTTATTCATATATATATGTGTGTGTGTGTGTGTGTGTATGTGTGTGTGTGTGTGTGTGTGTGTGTGTGTGTGTGTGTGTGTGTGTGTGTGTGTGTGTGTGTGTGTGTGTGTGTGTGATGAGATACAACTATTAACTATTCGCGAGTTTCATAACAATTCGTTCACACTCAGTGAGTATAGATTAGTTTAACATTTTATTTATTATACACCAAGCGTAAAAAGAAGCTTAACCTGGTATCGAAATCAGAATAAATTATTCCTATATCCAGGGCACACACAGTAATACAATATGCGGGACATGAGACATGGATAACCATCTTATTCAGGAATACTATAAGATGCCATAGAAGGTGATCTTGTTCTCGCTGCATAACTTTACACACTAGTCTAGTACGACGAAGTGTTCAATTCAAATTACAATGCCAACGCCAGTCCGCAGATATTATTTTTCTAGTTGGAATTTCAATTCTACCTTAAAATATATATTATTGTAAAAAGGATAATCCGAATCTCGTGGCTTGTGATATCAGAATACATCAACATTTGCTGACAAAATACCAAAAACATCTTCTACAACGCCTCGATGTCTTGGTTTAAATTTTACATTCGTTATCAACTCGTATGTTTGATATCAAAGTACTTTCGGATGAGATGCTCCGTATCTGGCAACACCATCTGCAGCTATAAGAAATGTACTTCTCAGATATCTGTGAAATGTTCCAGATAAGATGTTAGGATTAATTTTAGAATATATATTGATATTGATGAATAATTAAATACGGAAATCAGGTATATGTTCAAATCAATGTTAATTATCTTATTGGTATTAAGACAATTGGCCACATATCCATGTTGCTATATACAGAAAATTGACATCATGATAGTAGTGCAGACTTTCTCTTCAATGAGAGAGAATAACTTTCTTGGCCAAATGCGAAACTTCCTATACTATATAGTCTGACACAGTATATAGACTGCTATGTCATAACCGTCGCAGTAGGCTATGCATAAAAACGAAAATATTTATAGTCTGTCTTAATACTAATACGTTGCATAGACCAGTAAGTTCTAACACGAGAACGTATTACATTTTCTATTTTATCGCACAGAGACGAGTAGTCATACCTTTCACATCGATATCTTGGATGAAGCCCAGACTGTCGATAAACTTGTATGATTTAAAACTGATGTTACTGCAGTCTGGCCGTCAGTTCTCTCTCAGAACTTGGGATGTAACTACTTGCTCGTCTTCACACAGATAGTTTTGCTGATGAAGATAAACTGGAGGAAAAAAACTTTTCAGCAAAAGACCACAAAGACAATATTTGCGTTGGATTGAAGCGGGCATCGAGATATTGCTGCAAACATCGATTGCTGAACCTGATGACTTCTTTGTAGTTAAGCCAAATGGACGCAATTCCAGATTTTTATGTGAGGATACCGCTTGAAGTACTAACATTTCTCAAGGAACCTTCATTTTTAAAGTCGAATTTTCTTTTTTTCCCTTTCTTTTTTCTTTCTATTTTTTTTTATTATATTACGGTGGATATGGACAAAACATACCCAACAAGCCGCATCTAATATATACATATACTTTCGATTTAGTATACCTTACAGTTTCATGCGAAAAAGTACGTTCGCTTCTATTTAAAATCTGCTTACACTAATCTATAGAAACTGCGCGGTAAATATGTTTTGAATGTTAAAGCATACACACTGAAAGGTCGCTAATATACTGAAGATTTATAAATATGTATTATTATATTAAGGTAAAGTCACGACTGGGCTTTACATTAGGCTCCTCAATGTCACCAATGATATTCCTTGTATCTTGGTTAATATGTCACCGGATGTTGCTGTCCATCAAAGGCATGTTTTAATGTCTATTCGTAGAGCTTCCTGTGCTATTATGGTTCACCAACATCCCAGTGAATTATCGAGGTCAATTGTATTGTGCACGATTCACGCAGCTACAAAACCAAGACAGTCAAAGTGAATGCGTTGCAATTCTTGTACAGAAATACGTGGCGCAATAACGATAAACACACATTGGTAAAAAGTAAGCGGTCCTGCTTTAGTTGAGACGTTAATAAAATAGCTGTGTGTATACTTTTTGTAGAGATAACAAATAAAATATAATAAAATATAAAAATATTGAAAACCATTAGGACCTGCAGAAAATATAGCTTCTTGTACAATCGGGAAATATATTTGTGTAGACAAATGAAATGCGCATCCTTTCAGGTAAATACGTTTGATCATGAAATATGTCAAGAAATGTGGTTGTATATGCCTTTTACTGTAAAGCCGGTTCAATCTGGTGAGTTTAGACGGGGATTGAACATTTAATTCTGGGTTCACACGATGAAGGTCTCAACATGGTTTAGTTCCTGTGTCGTCTTGGCTGTAACCTTTGGTTGAAGATTCAGGATTCAATTTTGTCGGCAGACATCCCTATTTTATAGTGTGACCCACTTTTCCAGACGCCCTGATTTGATCAGTCCGGCCATATGCGCATTTCCATCACCGTCTTGACATTCAACTGCGCATCACGTGACATCTAAGATTATTAGTCGTATGCTATGCCTTGATTTGGGAGTGGACAATCGTGCGGTAAACATCTTCACGCTATTATCCGCCAATAGGATACAGGACAGGTGGTAATACAATAGGTTAACAGGTCACTTCCGACAGAAATTTCTATCTGAACGTAATTATGCGTCTTCAAAGACAACTCAGAAGCGACGCCGTAATGTCAGAGATAGTGTGTACATTTTCACCTTTCAGAGGTGAGAGGCGTTACAACCGATAATTTCGTATCTGAACTCGGGGGAATACAATGAAAAGTCGCACTGTTAATCTATGGGTATTTCGCCCTCTAATGTCCATCCATTCTTTTCCACTGCAACAAGGTCAGTCGGTCACACGACCACATCACGGTCACATACTCACAAAGCGACATCACGGTTACATACTACAAAACGACCACACCAAGGACACATACTCCTAAAATGACCACATCACGGTCACATACTCACAAAGCGACAACATCACGGTTACATACTACAAAACGACCACATCAAGGTTACATACTCCTAAAATGACCACATCTAGGTTACATACTCACCATACGACCACATCACGGTCTCTCTCCATAAACGACAACATCAAGGTCACACCGCAAAAATAGGTGTCCTTTTCCAGAATCCTAATAGGATCAAACAGGATCAAGGCAGGACACGTGTGGGTGTCCTGGTGTATTTGTGTGCACCCACGTTAGGTGTCCTAGCCCGGACACCGACTATAACAGGACACGTAACTTACACAACATGTGAATTCAAAGCAACTTCATTATTGCGATTTTATAATATACTGTACTAGTATTTCTTTGAAAGCATGACTTATTCTTACATATTATTTCTTACCCAGTAAATTCATTTCCAGTGTAAGGAAATGCAAACTGTATGTCAAACTTTAAAAGTAGACACGTGATGAGAATTTGATTCCTTTCTGCAAACTGCTCCGGACCGTCCACCGCCTACTGCTTTAACGCACGTGATCTTTAAGAATTAAAATGAATACCAATGGTTGTAATTTGCGGTCAAGCTTGCGAAAACATCGCTAGCCACAGGAATAGCCCTTTACTATAGCATGTAATTCTGCCTCACAGTCACAGATTTCTGAATGATTTCGCATTCAAATTACCAAACACTTAAATGCGTTAGCCCTCGTATACGAAACAGCATTTAACTCTAACGCAACGTAAACTATAGCCATACCAATAGTGCAAACAGTCCCTCTGGAGTTAGGGTTACTTATAGTGTTACATTTTTAGAGGATTTAGGGTTACCGTAGTGTTATACGGTTTCGTAGAGGTTCGGTTTCCATACCAACGTGTTAAATAATAGGTCGGTGGATGCGAACTCCCGTAAGTGGACACATTGGGAAATCATTGAAAGACACTTGGTATTGTTTTATTAACCTATCCAGTGGATGGTATCACTATTGAATGTTCCGCAGTAGCGACTATTACGTGAGCTGCCGGGACTCGTTCTAGTTCTACGTCATTTGTGTGATAACACTGTGCCCACCAGTACGTATACATGCACATGTTGACCGTCAACGAAAAGCTGGGCCTCGGTGGACATCGCACGTGACTGGTCAAGCGATGACACTCCGTCTGGTTGAGGAAACGCATTACATCAATCATGATGGTCACGTGGTCTAGTTTGACCAATTGGAACGGTACATCACAGTAAGCAGCGCACCAATGATTAGATGAGGTATCGCTCTTTTCAGATAGTAAGGATTGGTTTAAATTCAGGCTAATTTTCTTATCTTTGTACACGATGACAAATGCATTGTGAACATGGTCTTTTAAAGGTCAATATTCGCTAGAAATCATAGTTTCGTAAACATACTAGTAAGGTGGATCAATTTACTAGCTTACAAGAACTTAGACTTCCTCTTTCATACTCATGTGTATTTAACGTCAATACATTGATTTCCGACCAAAGAACTGTTCAATTATGATTCATTCAACAGTCTCGGAACATATGTTACATAGCAGCTTTAAACCAAGGTAACATGTGGAATCGTGTAGGAGTCTATTAATCAGACCTGGACCCTGACTTGTGGTTTATTCCCCGGACCCGCGCCCAATTCCCCGGACCCACGCCCAATTCCCCGGACCCACGCCCAATTCCCCGGACCCGCGCCAGATTCCCCGGACCCGCGCCCAATTCCCCGGACCCGCGCCCAATTCCCCGGACCCGCGCCAGATTCCCCGGACCTGCGCCCAATTCCCCGTAACCTAATTGGCTCGTGTCGCTAGGGCTAGGGTTGGGGTTAAGAATACTGTTTCTTGAATTCATATGTTGGGTCACGTGAGCCAATCAGATTTCCGGGAATTGGGTCCGGGTCCAATGAAAGGAACGCAACACCGGGTCCGGGTCATGGGAATCGACCTCACAGTAGGATCCTGGTTTTCATTAATATGTCCACCAATTAGTTCAAATCAATGGTGAAGTCTTCATGTCTACTGGTGAAAATAGAAGTGAAGTTTGCCGCCGTTTGTCGTCAGTTACTCCTTGAAGAGAGACGGACTTACACAAGCTATTTCATATGCAGTATTTGTTTTTATCACAACGCATGTAGCATGTCTCACAATGGCAACCGCAATAGGTCAGTGTAGACAGATCTCCGACCCATACAAGTTATTTATCGGACCCGAGTAATTATGAACCATCCATTAGGCCTATACTTGACTCCCAGGTATATCGCCGAGTCTCCCTTTAATGATGACCTTGTTCCTTGTCATTTTATGTATTCTCCCACGACTGTCCAGAATACCTGCGCAGACAGCTCCATTGTTGTACCGGAAGTAACCTAGTTATTCGGAAGAATAACACCCGACCTAACGAGTCTCGTTATCTGCATTGTACGCCTAGCGTTCCAGAATAGACTGGTTCCATGATTATGCGACGTATGCTCGCTTGTTCTAGAATGAACTTGCGTAAAACAACAAGGAAACCAGTCTAGTTCTAGTAATCCAAAGTGTCTGTATTGAGAGCGGTGTGCGCAATATTGCAACCACTGTCCAACCTTACCGGATGTAAACACCAAATTGAAACGCCTACACGCATGTCTCGTCTACCGGAAGTCCCATTCCAAAACTGGACGAATATCCATGTTTGAAGTATGTATCTTATTAACGGCGAGAGATTTGTCTCAGTTTATATTTCGATTTCATCTTAATTAAACAGAGGTATAACTACAACTGAGTCTTCTATCACTGGAACACCCACATTCAACATCATGATCCAAAAATACCTCGAAGAAATATTTCTTCGGTATGATATTAAACGTCTACAAATATATATAATTTTAACAATGTCGTTTGTCAATAGTAATGGGACATTTTCTTTGCCTATCCCATATATAATCAAAGGTAGTTAGACTATATTCTAGACTGACATGACAAAAAAGTCAATAAATATGTTTCCCGATTATGCTGTGATTTTACCACGCTTTCATAATACGGCACGTAATTGGCTTCAAAACATATGGGCCAATATTTCATCTCGGTACATACCGTATCCGAGTCTGCAATATAGCGATTTTTACACTGATTACGGTCCATTCAAGAGTCGCGAGACCTATTTTCCGCATCAATTTTTAACCCAAGTTGACATGCTGGATCAAGGTTTTGATTAATATTTCCGCCGCTTGCTACAAAATCAGCGGCGGACCCTTACAGTGAAAAGAGCTTTAGCTTAAGATTCTCGTCGCAAATATTTCCTGACTTGTCTGAGGTCACCGGGGAGTCGTTCATTCTCAGAAATAAAGTATGAGTCACGTGAACGTTGTCTGTGTAGAAAACTACACCACAATTCATGAACATATGCCTGACACTAATGCCTTGATATACTTCGAAATTAAGAGCGACGTAGCTTAAAATATCTTTATGAACTACTCGAATAATCATCTATTTCTTTTGATTAACTGTCGTTGTGTACAATTCAAGGACATCCGTTGAAGACGTTATATGCGGACTTGTATCGGTGTCTAGAGTGATGAAAGTTTGTTTTCAATTAAGAAATAACTCGCGTACCGGAAACAAACTTAATTGTCCATGCTACCTCACCATGTCCTTTTATTTCAGGATTGTTAGACATAATTTTTATTATCCGTCTACGCATCATTTACTCTCTTCGTAATTTGGAAATACTTCTGACACGTGCGTAATTACTTTTAGAGTCTTGAGAGTTGGAAAATGAAATGTCAAGTGATTCTATAGGTCAAGTACATTTAATGTCTATCAAAGTTAATTCTGTGTATTCTACATTAAAGTGCCAAGGAATATTGGGATACGTTAAATGAAAATATGATACGCAAATCTAGCGTCATGACTCATTATTTAAATTAATACTACTATAGTAGAATAAACTCTGTTCTGTTCTGTTCTGTTCTGTTCTGTTCTGTTCTGTTCTGTTCTGTTCTGTTCAGTGTGTTAGAAGTATTGTCGGCTGAACGCAGCTCTGGTTTTCTCGTGGACTACAGTACAGCTCGACCCGTTCATGAAATGCAGGCCACGCCAAAATACCCCCAGAGTAAACGATTAAACTTTTTTTCTGCGTGTATTTGATAGAATAACTTTGTTTAGGTTCATGATCATGAAAGTTTCCTTTTCTTTCTATTATTGTTCCCGTTTTTCTCTCCAGAGTTTTCGGTCCACAAGGTAAAGGAATAATCATTGAGCGAATGCTACCACCGAGTTATTTAAGTTTTCGCCCACCACCGTTTCAAATGTAATTAATAGGCTACCAGTATTGATTTTAGTTAGATTTGATTGATTTTAGTTAACTCCTTGGAAGAAAAAATAGAGAGAACATCACGCACAGCATTTCATCAACTTCCGGTGATGAGTTCTAGCTACAGTGAAAACTAAAATAGAACACTTTGGAATTCCAAATATATATTGTCATTATTATGACTGGGAATTAAAAGAAACCACTTTTGTTCTTCGGAGTCAAAGGCAACGGGTTCAAATCCAGTCCTGGGAGCCCGGTATCAATGTTCACAACAGTTACCTTTATAACGCGATATTGATATGATATGTTGTCTGTAGAGTGGATATAGCCTACAGGTATCATCCCTCGTCTGTCAGTACCAACCGGTGCTCGCAGGTTTACTACAATATTAAGGGCTACGGATGTTGTGGCTTTTCTCCTGCCCTAAACTGACAAACCGTGATATAAGTGAAGTAATCTTGAATACCGTTATGAATCCCAGATACTTTACAAAAAAATAATTGAAGAGGTTCGTTGTTCCAGCCCGACCACAAAGCCAAAGTAGTAACACGAAGGTTTGTGTAAGTATACATTTTAATTGAAATTCACCGAGACAGCGTAATATAAATCAAATTTTCATAAATTTGATTCGTTTTTCTCCCTTTCTTTCGTTCTTCTCTCTCAGCACATAAACATCACAATATAATTGTCATAAACAGTATCACTGTGCGGCCAAGCCATGGGATGGACGACTGGAAACTACGATGGAAGGTAGATGGCTATCGATGCAGAGACAGATATCTAATATAGTATACATAATATACGCCAGAATCAGATCGGCTTCAAAGGGATAATTAATGCATGTTGAGTGAAAGTGTGAGGCAGAAGCAGATATACCAAATATGTAGTCATTGTCAAAGACGTTTCGTGACATTTCTATTTGATTTTTAAAGAATGTTTTGACATTTAAAAAAATAAACACTTAAAACAAGTAAAAAACTCGTTATAAATCGAAAATAAATGACACCAAATGTCTTCGACTGGCAGGGCTACCAAAATGGTGTATGTGGCGCTATGTAAATGCATATATTGTTGTTGTTGTTATTATTATTATTATTATTATTATTATTATTATTATTATAATATTTACTATTACTACTACTACTACTACTACTACTACTACTACTACTACTACTACTACTACTACTACTACTACTACTACTACTACTACTGCTGCTATCAAACAGAGCATGACTTCTACTATAGTTAATATTAAGATAATTAGGTTGGTGGATGAGTATTATAAGAAATAATTAGATTGATCGACAGTTTTCTATATAGATAGCGATGTATAGGTAATTAGTTACGTAGATAGAATCAGCTAGTGTGATTAGGTATGCCTGTTTCGCCGGTTTCGATATCAGAATGACATTTTATCAAGATAAGCGGGACATTTGGCACGGTGTACATGATTTCGTGAACTTTCTTGTGATTCCTACTGTTAACTATGACCGAATTCACGTATTCTTCGTCGTCTGCGAAACTGCTTTCTTCTAGACACGAAGACCAGTTTTGCTTCATGTTATATCCGTCCTTCTCTCTCTGACAGCATTGTTCGTAACCACCACGTGACAGCGGTTTCTTCTCGGGCTCGTATTCATTCGCCACCTGGAGACAGTTCGTCAACCGCGAAGCATCCGCCATGTTGGCCTTCCGCTTCATCTGTAGGACTCTCAGGCTGTGCATTGGGGAGTCCGGGGGTCTGGGTGAGGCACTGTACGGGTCAAGATCCTTGGGGGTGGTGCACTGTAGAGGGAGGGGCTGGTAGATCCGGGGTGTCTGATTATTCACCGAGTCGCAGTTGGAGTGACCCTGACCTACATCAACGTACGACAACCGCTCACTCTGCTTCTGGAACAGCCTCGGCTGTCTTCGGAACTGACACGTGACTATCCGGATGAACGCCCCCTGGAACTCTCTGCTGGAGCATGCGTAGATGATGGGGTTCATCATGGAGTTGCAGTAACCCAGCCAGAAGATGACCTTGAAGAAGAGTTCCGGGATGTTGCAGGAAGGACACAGAGAACCTGCAATGGAAAGATACGTCTTTGAAGGACATTGCAGTTTTACGATGCATGGGGAAAATGCATGAATGTATTTTGGGTTTGTTTGCGTACCCACTTCATGGCGCTGTAACAAGAAACGAAAACGATGACAACAACTCCTATCCGTGATGTAGGAAGGATATAGAGAGAACCTGCAATATTAAGAACCGTATTTCAAGGACATTACAGTTAGACACGTGTACAATACATGGACAATGCATAATATACGTGTACTGTGTGTTTGGGTATGCAGTCACACCACATCCATCGGTACTGTAAAAAAAACAAAAGGTCCGCGATGTTGCGATAATAAGGACAGAAAGAAGCTGCAATAGAAAGAAACGTATTTTAAGGACATTGCAGAATATATGGACAATGCATAATATGCGTTTCCTGTGTATTTAGGGGGCGTACCACAGGTTTTTCCCACTATCTTTATCATATAAATAAGCTTGTTTCGAGAGGCTGCTGATGCAAAACTATTCGGTCAACAATGCACTAGCTTTACATCCATTTGTAGAGAAAGGCCCAGTTACTTATATACAAAGACATGCAAGGGATGGGGTGGGGTGGGGGAGGGGGGGTGTCAATCGGACCAGGAATTAGCTAAATACAGTCAAAGACAAGCATGAAAATCAACAACAACTCACATGTCTGCACTACAACCGAAAGTGACCGAACAACCTCACATTGCAGATCCATACACCTTCCTGACATACAGTTGTAGTAATATATTTTAAGATTGCAATTAAACTCATATTACTTAACATACAAAAACACTAGGGCACAAACAATGGAACATGTGCACAACGTATTTTTCTACGGACTATACAGCCACCGTTGATACTGATAAAGTGTGCTATGCCCCCATAACTTACAAAGGTCTAAAACTAGTGATATATACATGTAAGTTGACTTCAGCAATTCAATTCGAACGATAGATTGTTACTTCGAAATAAGCATGGCTATTATTCTAAGAGTTATAAATTGATAACTTGGATAACTGAGAATATTGTTGCTGTTCATCACAATACATGTATAATCCACTCTCATATAGCAGATAGAAATGTTTTGGTTGGCAAAGAGTTTTCAATTTAGTATACCAATTGTCTGGGAGTTGTACTGTAACGATCACAGTATTTGACAAACATCTAGCACGTTTGAAGTAACTACAAACTAAGTTGCACTCAATTGCAGCAGTGTCAATGTTAAACATAATAGTTTGTTCACATTGAATGCTGGCGTCTCCCGCGATAACAACAATTTTGCTTTGAGCCTTTATATAAAATACGAAACCATTGGAGAAAATATTGGCCAAATCTTAAGGGAGACATTTTGACTCCGTGTTCAATCTTGTGCTAAATTAGCTTTCTGTAACGCGAAACTGATCTTCATAAACGGCCATTCAAGAAAAAGAGCCATTTTGTAAGGCAAATATTTATTCGCCTGACAAACATACACGCATATCCCTGTGCTATGGGGCTCATACCACCCGATGAATCGTCTTGGGTTAAGGGACCTGTTATCATTACAATGACTGCTCCCCGCGGCTATATGCTTGCGCCGGACGTCCAACAGAGTGGGTTTTATGCTAGCAGGACTTGAGTCGCCTTGAGTTTTCCTTGAAAAAAAATATTAAATGGTATGGTGAATAAATTTTCTCCCATGAGTCCGTCTAATCGAAGAGACTTTTGATAGTGTAATTTTTAATTCTGTAAACGCGGAGAGGCTCTTTGATAACAAGTTTGACTCCAATTGTACAACAAACAGCCCGGGGAGAGAGGAATATGAAGATAAACATTTGCCGTGATGATATCATGATAGTTCTAGGTGGGAGGTGTCTGCGGTATACGGTACAATACCCAACATGTCGGTAGCAAGGTATTCATTCATAATTACATACATCATAGTATACCCGATATTAAGTTTAAAGAAGGTACTAGTATACTAGCATAACTTGTATCCAATCCCATTCTATTGTGAATAAACTAGTATACTAAAGTGGTAAATATGACAACATTGGTAATTATATTTTTGGTATTTATATAATTGTATGTTGCAGAAATGTAAACAATCATCAAAAACTATCACATTATTGGTACTGAACGTTTCATCAGTAAACTACTGACATCATCAACATAGCAGTTGGATCTTGTATACATAACTAAGTGTCTACGCATAGTAATACATAAATAGGTATAATTATATATTACTTTTATAGTACATGCATTCAGATATTAAATCTGGAGTAAAAGCATTAAAAAAATAATGTACATTGTACAATGTATATACATGTACAAGTAATTATTTTTTACCCTGAATACTCCAATTTCAGCAACACCTACGTGCATACCTCGGATGCTACACCCATGCTTTTATCCATGGTCTTGTTACAATGAGTCAAACATGCCGTCATATGCATTACGCTCGTCATACGGCTATCTGTACACGCCGAGCTGAAACTCTAGCAAACATCACAGTGAAACCAAACCCAGCCCAACAGTGTACTACTCTCACGTGTACATCGATGTGATGTGAGCACTATTCGGGACGGATGATGCGAGCACTATTCGTGAAGGAATACGTGCAGTTGTGCTAACAAATAAGTTAAGAATGCACGAGGAATGCTTGAAGGTATTAATTATCATCTGTATACACACGTGGACTAGAGGTCTTCGGTGGTAAGGGCCAACTGCATGATTACCATTAATGTTAAAGATTTACAGCATACGAGGGTTCGATGCAGCAGTAATGGATGGCCAAGAAGGCATATCTTGGCATACGCTGTTCTGGGCATATTATAATGTTCTCGATGAACACCATTTTAGTGTTCTCGAGGAACACCATTATAATGTTCTCGAGGAACACCATTATAATGTTCTCAAGGAACACCATTATAGTGTTCTTGGTGATATTCAATATGAAATGTGTGGGGTCTTTGACTTCCTCTTCTTAGTTTCATTGGTGGAGGCTTCAACGAATTCTTGGAGTAATCATTTGGAAGAGAAAGAGCGGAATACGTCTAAATGAACAGTTTTTATAAACTCATAACTCAATCACAGACAGCGAGGTGAAAGGACAAACAAACTGCTATCAGCTTCTTACAGCATTAAGGCCCCTTACACCAGTAATCCAGTTTGCTCCATAATGCTTATTATATCATCAGGTCGTTAAACCCCCTTACAACAAATACAAATACGAATGACAAATGGCCGGCTTCACAATGTTCGGCTTACGACCAGCCTGCTAAGAGGACAATTCTTCACACCTTCAAAGGAACAGCCACTTCAACATTGTACGTCAATAAAAGGAAGCATATTTGTTTTAGGAGCATGATCTGCGAGCAACCAAGCAGAAAATAGTAGCCATTTCTCTCCAGGTAATGCGGACTTTTCTGGTTTCTCAGTCCATCCATTTGTCATTATCTTGCAATGTATTCAGTTCCGTCTATCTTTAACTTCACCACGACACTAACAATTATCTCACCTGTGTAAGTCGCTCTCTTTGATGTCCAGATTAATGAGCAGGTATTGTGCCAGCGTCCATCTTAGGATATTACGTTACATGTGAGATGGTACGATCTATAGCTGCTTTTACTTTCGCCCAGCCAATTATCTCACTATAGGATAAATCGGTAAAGAAAAAGGGAGGAAGGGAATGCGAAATGTGTATTGGCAATTTAGATACGGTTCTCTAACTTTAATTTTAGCCCTCACAAATAAAGTACGCGACCCGAATGATTTCTAAAGGGTTTTGTACATTGGTATGAGTTCATACAACATCGAGCGAGGTTTCTGGTTTACGGTAGAAAAACACGGAGTGTTTTATTGGTTTTTGTTGGTAGTTGATCAAACAGGCTGATTACACTGCATACGACTACGAGATGTCTAGGTTTTTGTTAACTCCATCCATGCTGAAAGAAACTTGAGGTGCTCTAACTAGCAGTGTCTGTACCTAACCCAAGAGGGAGATGGTTAACTAAGTATCAGAGTTTGTTTGAATTACTGATAGACTATGTAAGATATTAATCGTTAATAGTAATTTTAAAGATTTCTGATAAACAAATAACATTTTGTAATTTGTGTCGAAGTTACCGAAAATCTGTAAGATATTGGGGCTTATTCTTGAAACGTTCTTGAACTGTTCTTAATTATTCTTATAGTACTGCTACGAACTGTTCGTAAGCTAAGAAGTTCGTAAGAACGTTTCGAGAATATTCCCCCTGGTTATGTTTACTTTTTAACGTCATCTTTGTGACACCATCAAATTGGTCAAAATCCCTACATCTCGTTTTAATGCCAATCTTCTTTTTAATTCTATGCGTACCTATGTCAACCCTACACATAATACCTCATTAAATATAAAGTTTGATACCTGGAATTTTCCCCCTGTGTAATAAATGTTGTGATGTAATCTCTATCACGTGAGCAAACCGTGCATGGACATTCTCACCACAGCTGTACGATTAATTTACGAGTTTACATCAAAGCGAACCCTACTGTCCCCATTCTTGTCCTGTAATTAGCAGTGCGGAGTTTGACTCGAGGACATTTTTTTTAGGCTGTTGGCATATAATCCTTAGTTTCGTATCCTGATTCTTTGCGTTAGGCTATAGTTCCTTTGTTATCAGATTTTATTACGTCATTGAATACTAGGATGACTTCTTGTGAAGCATGCGAAAACACACGACCTTGTTTTACAACGCCTCAGAATAAACCAGCAATTGACGTATCACTGGGTTACGTTTCATTAAATTGGAGGAAAACTGTATAAATTACCTATCAACTGGTGTCCGTCTCACTCACTTGTTCTCGTTATAAGGCACTCAATTTAAATAAGGTTGTTAAAAAGCCAAGTCCCATTTTAAAACATTTTCTATTGTATTTTGAAAAGAAGAAATGCGAGACATTGACTTGAGAATAATACCCGAAAAATATAGAATATTCAGATAATCTCCACCTCGTGTCTTTTGATACCAATGTTATCCTACTCGTTGATACAAGTATCCCAAATCCGAGGATTTTGGTTACTTTTATCAACGAGTAGGATAACATTGGTATCAAAAGACACGAGGT
>JAUTBZ010013899.1:0-20146 GCA_032361785.1 Lepetodrilus galriftensis
AGCTCTAAGCGTACCTTGTTTATTAATCCTTCCATAAATAGTACTTACAAGAGACCTCATTTTCTTTTTATCAAAGTTGCCTGTAATCTTCAAGATCATATTGGCAGGATAGTAATACTTTTGATAGTGTGTCATTACTTCATCTAACGTAAAATCTTTATTATTCATTTTTTTAAGATACTTACTGGGTAACTCTTTTGGCTCTTTTAGCCCAAAATGAGTCGTATAGATAGAATCATTAGGAGGTATTATTTTTTTGATCTTTGCAAATATAGCCATTGCTTTGTCATACCACGCCAATTCACCAATCTCTACTTGCACTGCTCCTTTTTCTATCTCAATGTCTTCACTATCCACATCTTTGTCAAAGATCATTTTTGCAAATATTTCTGTCACCCAATAGGATCTATTGCTATCTATTTTTGTGATTAATTCTGTTTCATATCGACTAGTGAAACCATTGACATAACTTGCACCTTCATCTTTTAAGTAATCAAGATAGTCACGATGAGGGACTCGCTTATCACGGAAAATTATGTGTTCTACAAGATGAGACAACCCATAGTTCTTGTCATTTTCTATATCCCAGCCTACATTAATTGTCATGGATATATTGGTATTTGTTGCTTTTTTATTAGTAAGAAAATAGACCTGTAGTCCATTTTCTAGAACAAAATACTCTACCTCTTTATAGGGGTCTTTTATTAGCTCCACTGCCGCATTAAGCAAAGCGATACTACTTAATATATATATTAAAAATTTATTCATTTTTTATCCATTTGTCTATAGAATTGACCATATTATCATCAAGTCTGCCTTTTTACTAACTGATATCTATTTTATTTCTCAAAAATTTATTAAAACACTCCAAGATAATAATCTTTACTCCACCCCCCCCCTTCTCCTCACAACAACAAAACCATCCCAATCCTTATAGGAGAGAGGACGACCATCAGAAGTACCTGTAGTACATTCCAACCTACGCATATGTCCCATCAATTCCCTTTCACCATTAAATCACTCCAACCTCTCCAATATCTCCAAACTCTCACTATCCATCTTTGTTTTGCCATCACTTGCAGTTGTCGCAAATTTTGCGACAACTGATACTTTATCCAATTCTTTCTCTTTAAAAACATTAGCTAAATGCTTACCGATGGTTTTCGCATCCCTACCAAAAAGTGCTGATAACTACTGCCTATCTTGAACTGTCACTTTTTTTGTGATAGTTGCCTCTTTTTACAATTTTTCCCTTGGCCATTGTTTCCATTTTGGAAATAACCACTTTCTCATCCAATTCTACGCCTTAAGGCATTACCAACCTATCATTTTGAACTATTCGGAATTTCCGAACAGTTGAGCCATTCCCTAGATCACCATATCACTTATCTCTTTTCACCCTCTCATAAAACACTTCAAACTTCTCTAGCTGCTTTTCATGCTCTGACCATTGTCTGACGGATTCCACATCAAAGGTATTTTCACTGGCTACCCAAGCCGCTTGTTCTAGGTTTTGTTCATCACCCCAGTGATAGTACCCTGCCAATCTATCTTTGATACAGTCTGTTGGAGTCAAAAGTTTCAATATCCCTGTCTCGCTCTTGCGCTGTGCGATCTGTCGTACTGGTGCATCGCCCACACCTAAAGGCCCTCTAGGAAACTCGATAAACAAATCCGTCTCATCATGCACAAAGTAGCGTTTCATCTGGTGCTCTCTGAAGCCTAGCTTCTCCATGATCGTTTTGATCCTGCGGTGCCCACCATTGAACCGATCTATCAGGTCTATATCATCTGAAGTATAACGCCCTTGGCTATAGATCTCCACACAGCAACCACCAGAGAGTACCGTCTCGATACCTTCGCTTTCTAAGGCACTGCAAACATAGGCTCCCAGCTCCTCCATACTCATATCTCTGATGCTTTTCATAGTGGCTTACCTGTACGTCGTGGTCGTTTGCGTTGTTTGGTGAGCTTCTCTATCTGCTCAGGAGCATAAAACTCTCGTGCTTTGCGTAGCAGAGCTTCTAGCTCATTTTTAAACGCATAGCGAGGGTTGAACATAAAGAGCCGTGTACGTCCTGCTGTTTGGCTCACCAGTATAGAGCCCTGCTCCAACCGTTCCAGTTGCTTCTGTATAGGGTCAACACTGCTCTCATAAAAATCTGCTATCTCTTTGGCATAGCCTTGGCCGTTCACCAAGATATACTGCAAAACACGTTCACGGTTCCTAGAACCCAATAGCTCTTCTAGCATTTCTATTCCTTATCTATAACCTACATTATAGTTTTTATTACCTACATTATAGGTTATAGTGAGTTATTTGTCAAGCTCTCTTCTCAAAAAACACAAACCCAGAAAAGAACAGTGCCAACGCCAATGCCATATCCACCACGCCTACAGAGACGAGAAAAGTATACTCCCCCGCTGCCATACGAGAGAGCCATGCGCCTAGTGAGATGACGATTGCCAGAAACAGGAAGAATCCTATCCGATAAAACTGCCAGATCTTGGGGTGCTCTAGTGCTTCGATACGGGACAGATTTGTACGACAGGCTTTGGCAAAGATATACTTGGTCTTGAGCAGGGAGAGGAGGAGTCCTAGCAGCAGTATGCCCGTAAGCTTGTATAGGTTGCTATCGATCGTGTATGCTTCGGTAAAGAGTGCATAGGATTTGAGAGACAGCGCGATGAAGCCGATGTACCAGACTATCATAGCCAAGAGTTTGAGGGTTCTTTTCATCTGTTTTGCTTATCTCATCTCACGCATCAGTGCCACGGTCTCCAGATCCTTTGCCGTACCTCGCTGCTCTAGATGCTCCACGATCATCGCAAAGCGTTGCTCATCCAGATGCTGACCAAACTTGAACTTGGCTCGGGTGCTCTCAGGCGTGATCTTGACCACGGCAGTGGCTTTAAGGACTTTGTCATACCCCTCATCGTCAAAAGGCTTGTACCCGCCTTCTGGCTGGAGCTTCTCCATAAGTGCCGCAAACATAGCAGCCTTCTCTTCTCGGCTCTCTACGAGACTGGCTCTGCCATTGATACTGACTGACTTGAAAAAGTGTGTCGCAGGGCAGGCAGATCCCTCAGTGGAGCTGAAAAAGGAGGCGATAACGGCATAGCTCTCTACGACAGAGAAGGAGACCTGTGGATTGTCTCGCAGGGCTTTCATCTTGCGGTTGCTGAGTGCTCCATGGAAGTAGATATCCTCACCGATACGGACGAAGTTGACAGGTACAGCGTAGGGGGTCACCCCATCGCTCACTGCCAGTGTCCCATACTCGGCTTGGTCTAGTATGGCGTGTATCATAGCGGGGTCGGCGATCTCAAATATCTTTTTCATGATGGCTCCTCGGTATCACAGGCGATGGCTATCCCCTGCTCTTGGGCGACTGCTTCTCCCCATGCTTGCAAGCTCTGGAAGATCGGGATCAGTTCTGCACCGCTGGGCGTGATGGTGTACTCTACTTTGGGCGGGACGACAGGATAGACTTTTCGACTGACCAGACCGTTTTTTTCCAATTCTCGTAGGGTTTGGGTGAGCATCTTCTGTGTGATGCCATCGATTTTTTTACGAATCTCACCATAACGCAATGTCTCTTCACTCAAGTAGTAAAGCACAAGCGACTTCCACTTGCCAGAGACCATATCCAGGGCAAACTCGAAGGAACATTGATAGATTTTTTTCTCGGTTTTGACTGCCATTAGTTTCCTTTTGGTATGTATGGTACTTTTTAGATAGTTCTTGACATATTAGCATATAAACTGCTAAAGTTTCATAAACCGATAGACAAGGACAGTAAATGAAAAACGATTTTAGCCAAGCAATGGAGTTTAGGCATGCCTGCAAGCTCTTTGATGAGAACCAAAAGCTCAGCGAGGAAGAGATGGACTTTATCCTGGAGGCAGGTCGCAAGTCACCCTCCTCTTTCGGACAGGAGCCTTGGAAATTTCTGGTCATCACCAATGAGACACTCAAAGCCAAACTACGCCCTCTCTGCTGGGATCAACCTCAGATCACCAGCTGTTCTCATCTCGTCGTGATACTGGCTGCCATCGATGCTGTCAAACCAGACTCAGGCATCCCTGCCAAACGCTTTGGCAGACGACCCTTGCCACAGGAGCAGATAGAGGCATACATCAAGCTCTACAGCACACACCTCAGCGATACACTCAGTACGGATGAGAAGACCTATGCCTGGACAGCCAGACAGTGCTATATCGCTGCTGCCAACATGATGACCGGAGCTGCCAGCATCGGTATAGACTCCTGCCCCATGGAAGGGTTCGAGAAAGAGAAGATAGAAGCAGTGCTAGAGCTAGACACCACCCAATGGCAGGTGGCACTGGTCTTGCCCTTTGGACATAGAGCCAATGCACAATCAGAGCAACTAAGATTGCCACGAGAAGAGGTCGTGGAGTATCTATCATGAAGCAGGCACTACTCATCATCGACATGCAGTATGACAACTTTGCAGACAGCAGCATGACCAATGACCAAGCCCAAGCGGTGATCGACCACACCAATCAGCTCATCTCCCATGCCAAAGCCAAAGGCATGCCTATCTATATTATTGAGCATATCTCTCTCAACCCTGCCTCTACACTATTTCTCGCAGATACAAGAGGCTCACAAACACATATGCAGATAGATACTGCTGGCACTATTGCACTTATCAAGCACTACCCCAGTAGCTTCCGCGAAACAAAACTCCAAGAACATCTAGAGATAGAGAGCATCACAGGGCTCATCATCTCTGGAGCCATGACGCATATGTGTATCGATACCACAGTCAGAGCAGGCAATGATTTGGGCTATCAGATCACACTGGTATCCAATGCCTGCTTTACCAAGGATTTGATTTTTGAGGGGCATACTGTAAAAGCAGCCGATGTACAGGTCTCCTATATGGCAGCGCTAGAGGATGGGTTTTGTAAGGTGATTGACACGATGCACTTTATAAAAAGTTAGGCATAAAACCGCTCCAAAAAGAGTCCGTTCTTCTCCGCATAAAGTCTGTTGGCAACCTCATCAGCTACTGCTATCATGAGCTTTTGGAAGAAGCAGAGTGTACCGCCTGTGGTGTTGATGCTGCCTGTGAGGTAATGGTTGGTACAGCCACAGTGGTTGACACATCTGCTCTGTACCGGGCAGGTTTGGCACTCTTCATCTGTGTTGCCTCTGGTTTGAATGACTTGAGTTCTAGCCTCGACATCAAATCCCTCATAAACATTGCCGATACAGAGTGTGCCATCATCCTCTCCGATAAGGCGTTCACAGGGGTAGATATTGCCACTGGGTGCGATGCCCATCTTGAGCTCACCAAAGCTACAGGCGGTACAGCCCTCTGAGATCTGGGCTTTGACCTTGTCCTCGATAAAATCGATCCGGATCTCTCGTCCTGCTCTGTACTGCTCTATGACATACGCACCTATGGCATAGTATGTCTGTGTATATACCTCTGTCTCCTCTCCCCATGATCCGAAATAGTCCACCGAGAGATGGATATTTTGAACATGCAACTCCTCATACAGATACTTGACAGAATCTAGCAGATGGACGATGTTTTGCGGTGTGACTACGGAGATGACACAGTACTCAGTATCGGTATAGACCTCCTGGAGTGTGGTGATCGCACGCTGGACCTCCTCGAATGAGCTACTCCCATCCGCATAGACACGATGGATGTCATGCATCTGAGCATTGCCGTCGATGGAGACTACTACAAAGTAGGCATGCTCCCTGAGCCAGTCCACCTTCTCTCTATCCAGCAAGACACCATTGGTGGTCACTGTTTTGATAAGCTTGGTACCTGTCTCTCGGGCTCTGCGTTCCACATACTCCGTCGCATACTGGAACAGCTCCCATTCCAGTAATGGCTCACCCCCAAAGAGTCCAAACTCCAGCTTCTGCATGGGCATCTGGAAGATAAAGTCTATGGATTGGCGGATGGTCTCTTGAGAGATAGGTCTATGCTTCTTCTCTCCTGCATAGCAGTAGTTGCATCGAAGCTGACAGTTGTGTGTGAGGGAGATGAAAAGGTTCATTTAGTTATTTTGTATTCTTCATCTATTTCTAATTTATAGTCTCTCTCAAAAGGCAATAGATATACACCGCTCTTATACTTAGCATCGTCTATCTCTTTATCTGACACTTGTATAGTAGCTGGAATATATCCTAAGACTATAGACTTTTCAACTTTCCCCCATTTTTCCCATGCAGTATCTACTTTATAACCTCTCTGAATGACCTGCTCTAGGCTGTTGTTGGATTGGTGTTTCCCTAAATCTTTATACTCCGTTTTATATGGAAATTTTGTATCATTTATATCCACGTGATATGCCGTAGCCATCTGCTCTACTCCAATACTACTACCCGCATACCCAGAAACACTCAGAGCAATACCCAAAAACACTGGTGTCAATTCTCTTCTCAGTGGGTAGTTTACAGTTTCTTTGTCTGCACTTTTAATCTTCATACACTATCTTTTTGGTGCTACGATTTTCCCCGCGAGTGCGGAGGGGTGTTTGATCTGATTTGGTTTGGAGGTGTTGATATCACAGGAGCTTGTCTGGGTTGTACTCTCCTGACTAGGTGGCTTTATAGGAGGAATACCAGCCAAGACTTCCGGCTCCTCTATCTGCTTCTGCGTTGTATCGGGTGGCTTGGGCTTCGTCGTGCCGGTACAGGATGTAGTGGAAAGTGCAACACCCAGTGCCAAGGATGCTATAATTTTTTTGGAAGGATAGGTGGTTTCTTGTTTATCAGATTTCTGTATTTTCACCAGATACTCCTCTATATCGTATCTGATACTATAGCACATTTTAGGCTTTTTTACAACGCTACTGCTGTTGCACAAACCAAGAAAACTCTCCTGTCATCACCACTGCCTCCTCACTATCCCTCAGCTCTACCGTCACGGTGATACCTGCTCTACCCTTTCTCTCAAACTGCGTAAGGAACCTCTCTTGATCTTCCCTCGTCACAGAGGCTACAGCATAGATCGTTGTTGTAGCAGGTGCACGGTACTTGACACTCGATCCTCTCAGTAGAGGCAGTACCTCATCTACACCATAGTCTGGAAATAGCTGTTGCAAGAAAACCCCGCTCTGCGTCTCTCCCAATGCAAATAGGGCAGCTCCATGCATGGTGCCTACATGATTGCCTACCTCTTGTGTGAGGGGTAGCACCAATGTGCTCTCATCCTGCTCTTCTATACCTACATGAGCCACAAAAGGGATCTCTACGGCTCTCATGACTGCTTGCTGTAGGCTGTCAAGATTCGACCATTCTTTAAGATATCTCCTGTATGTGCGATGGCATCAAAGATATCCTTTTGACTCCATCCCATCTGCATGAGTGCCTCAAAATCCTCAGCATCTATCTCTCTGCCCTCATAGATAGAACGCATCGCAAAGGCTGCCAGCCTCTGATGCTTCTCATCGAACGGCACTGCAGCGATATCCTCTACAGCAGTATCCAGCTGACTCTGCTCAAACCCTTTAGCGAGCAGGAATTGGGTATTGAACTGCTTACAGTAAGCATATCCCTCACGGTAAGCGACATGCAGACGCAAAAACCCAAAGAGACTGGGATCAATGTTTGGATGCCTGGCGATCCGCAGGGCATTGTGCAGGAACTCCTCCAGGTACTCTGTATCGATATTACCGAGGAACTCCATCTGTGGTGGGATATTCCCATAGATGACTTTTACTTTGCGGAGTAGTCTTTTGAGTTGGTCTGCTTGGGCTTCATTTTTTTGTACAATAAACATCGGTTTCCTTTATACTAGACTGATTGGTCTAGTATAGGAGATAGTGACTTTATCGTTGCTGAATCTTACGGGCTATACGATCCCGATATAAATCTCTGCTTCACTCTCACTCAAATAGTACTCAAAGTCTGTATCAAATGCTCGTGTATGTGGGCAGTCTGCTGCAGTAAAGTAACTCCATATCTCACCCCATGTCTCGATCACAGCCTGCGGGAGTGTGCCTTTGGCTTCAAAGCAGAGGTACTTGCCTGACTGGAGCGTCACGCTTTCAAGCCCTGCTATCTCTACCTCAGTACCCGCCAGTACATCAAATGCACCTGACGCATCAGACTCATAGTTGGTATACACACCATACCCTCCTGTACCCTCTGGCACGTTTGGCATGACCTTCTCAAAAAATGCTCCCCAGAGTGCGCCTATCTGTGCGGTATCTGGATTCATCTCTTTTTCATTGGTGGTGCGGACTTTGAGCCCGTAGATCATTTTAGCTTTTCGTTCTATCTGTTTCATTGGATTTCCTTTAAACTTTTTTAGGGTTACTCCTCTAGAGGGATATAGATCTCTGTTTTGAGATTTTCTGGTTTGGTACGTCTGGGATCACGGTTGAGATACCGCTCAAAGGGCGGCCTGTCTGCCATGGTCAGCTCGTGGGCTATCATGTATTGTACCATATCTGCATAGACCTGCTTGAGTCCTTCGTAAGAACCCTTATGTAGGTAGAAGAGATGCTTGCCTCCCTCTATGGTCTTGACCACGACCTCACCTGTGGGCTTGACACTCTTGTCATCATAGCTGATACAGGCATCATAGCGAAGCTCCTGGGATGGCGTGGTGCTGGGATCATCATAGCCTATGCCGTAGACTTTGGCTTCTTTGCCCAAGAGATTCTTTTTGTGTTTGATCTTCTGCGGGTAGGCAAACCCAAAGAGTGCTTCAAATGCTTCTCCTGCACTCACCATATAATCTCCCGTCCTACGCACACACAGTACCTCGACAGGCTCAAAATCTATTACTTTTGCTTCTAACATCTGTTCTCCTTTTTGCTCTAGTCTTTGTCTAGAAAATGCTTTGGGAGAGACGCCGTAGTTCTCTTTGAATGCTTTGGCAAATGAAGCGGGTGTCTCATAGCCACTCTGCATCGCCACCTCAGTAACTGAGAGTCCGTTAAAGAGCTTGCCTGTACTTTTGACCAGCCTCACCTTGCGGATAAACGTACCTAGATTCTCTCCAATAACTCCCTGGAAGATGCGATGAAAATGGTACTTGGAAAATCCAGATATCTTTGCCAGTTCTGCGAGGGTAAGCTCCTCTGCATAGTGCTGTTCTATGTAGTACACTACCCTGTATACACTCTGCTGATACTCTTGGCGGGTTGTTTTCTTCATGTCTCTCTCTTCTACATTTTCTACCCATAGTATAGACTATCTGAAAAAGAAAAACTACTCTCAGATTGCGAACTTTGATCCTCTGTTCTATAAAGCCTATCGTCTATCGAAACATAAAATACAGAAAACCTGCTATGACAAACAGTGGCAAGATCTGTGCCAATAGACCAAAGAACATACTCATTCCTAGATTCCCAAAAACTTTTGCGACAAAAGAGAGTGCTTTTTTATTTTTTTTCTTTAGCACTTCCATCTCTACCCCAATGCCTCTCTTGCCTTTTTTGTCAAGCTCTTGTAAACCAGCTCATAGGAGTGATCGATAAGCTCTAGTATCATCTCCTCATCCACATCACTCTGCTCTAGGGTAACCGTGTTCCAGTGTTTTTTGCTCATATGGTAGCCTGCAATTACGCCCTCATAGAGACTACGAAGCTCCAGTGCATAGATCGGGTCACACTTGAGGTTGACACGCAGTGGTCTCTGCTCTGAGGTCAGCGCGAACATCTTGTTGCCTACACGGTAGACCCGTGTTTTTTCATCAAAGGGATAGTCATAGGTAGATCCCTGTTTGGAAAGCAGATAGCTGTCTAATTTTTTGAAAGTCATGGTATCTCCTTTGTTGTGTCCGTAGGGTGCGTAACACGCACCATCTTGGCAATAGGTATGCTATTGATCACGCCTATGCTTGGATGCTTTTTAACAGCCTCTCGCTATCCTTCAAAAACTGTGCTTTGCTTGAATGCTTCATCGGCCGGGAGAGAAGTCCCCAGCTAGAAGCGATGATATAGCCTGCCAGCTCCTGTGCATCTGTCTCTACGATACTACCCTCTCGCATCCCAAAGAGCAAGACTTTGGCAAGGTTGTCAGTCAGGTTGACAAACTCTGCTTCACAGGCCAAAGCGATCTCACTATCCAACCCCTCCATCTCAAACATCAACCGATGGAGAGGACAGCCATGCTGGACAAGCATACTGTTGTGGGCTATCTTGTGCATGGTATGCTCCAGGGTCTCTATCGCGGTAGCCTCTGCTCGCATCTCAAAGTCAAAAAAATCCTGTACCTTTGGGATCAACCGCTCCTCTATCATCACCAGTACCATGCCCTGCTTGGAGCTAAAATGGTGATACATAGAACCCTTGGGCACGCCCGCCTTTTGTAGGATGGCTGCGGTGGAAGCACCATGATAGCCATAGCGATAAACCTCCGCAAAAGTCGCATCTAAAAGCTTGTCTCTACTGGTCTGACTCACACGATATCCTCATAATGCTCAACCACAGGAAACGGATCGTAGAAATGATGCAGCAGTGCTTTCCACTCCTGATACTCCTCTGCCTCCCTGAACCCTACCGTATGGTCTTCGAGTGTTTCCCATTTGACCAGTAGGATATATCTACTCTCATTCTCTATACATTTTTTGAGCTCATGCGAGAGATAGCCTTTCATCCCAGAGATGATCTTTTTGGCTAGATCAAATGCTGCTTCAAATGCTTGTTCTTTCCCCTGTATGACATCCAATATCGCTACTTCCAGTATCATCTTCTTCCTTTGTTTATATCCATACCAAAATCATCGCCCCAAAGACAAAAGCCAACAAGCGCATAAAAATACTCTCTTCAAAATGCTCTGCTAAGCGAAACATGCCATAGGCTACTGCCAAAGCGATCACTCCCAGAAGGATCGCTTGCCACCATGCCACAGACAATAATTTCAACAAAAAAATCATCAGCCCCATAGCAACGGCAGAAGGGAGTACGCTCTCCGTCTTGGTATATACACCGATAACTGAAAAAATAACGATAACTTGTAGTGGTAACATAGATAAGGCCTTTTATGATTTTTCTAGCTCAAATATACCATAACTCCCATTAGCCCTGCCCAATGTTTTGGTCTCTCTCCAGCCCCGCCGTTTCAGCTCTTTGGCGATAAATCGATTCATCAGACCATGCCCGAGTAGCATGGTGTTCTGCCCCTCTACTTTAGCCTCAGTCAATCTATCTACCGCCAGTATCGCTCTGGCTTTGGCATCTGAGAGAGACTCCCCTCCGCCACGATACCCAAACAACGAAGCGACCCGAAAGAGTACCAGCCAACCCTGTGGAGGTAGCTTCACACCTTTCCAGTCGACACTCGGTACCGCCAATTCATTAAAGACTGCATCCTGCATATCTGGGGTATACCCCAAAAGTGCCAGAGATGCTACAGATCTGGAGAGTCCACTACAGACTAGATACGCACTCTCTTCTGCCAGAGCTACAAGTTCGCTTCTGTTTGGGATAGCTGTATCGATAGGTGCATGGTCATAGACCTCTATCCCTGCCTTTATCTCTGAGGCATAGAGGGGCTTGGTCTCTGGTACAAGTACTTTCGCGTGGCGTACAAGGATGATCTTCATGCAAGCTTCTTCAGCACTCTCAATGGCATAAGCACTCTCTTGTGTGAAGCTTCGGCAATCAGCTCTCCTGCGATCCATGCCTCTATCTCAAAATAACGCTCTCGTTTCTCCTGTTTAACTAACCGAGATGTCACCTCTACCTCATCCCCTATCTTTCCCATACCAATATGCTCAATAGCAATCTCTTGCCCCACAGTAATATACTTTTCTGTATCAATCGTAGTATTGACACACTTCGCACTGACAATTTCCATCCATTTGACAATCGTATAGGTACCTAGCAAGCTGGGTAATGTACTATCAATCTCAGAGATACAATCTTTAGCTATGACGATAAATCGTTCACAATGGTCTGAACTCATTCTGCTTGCTTCTTCATCAACCAGTTAGTCACTTTGGCAGTGGTATACACCGTACCCTCTGCATCAGCAATCTCAACCTCAAAGATCAGCCTCCCCCGCTTCTCCTCAGCTAGCACCGCAGTCGCATAGATAAAGTCCAGCCCATAACGGATAGGCTTGAGATATTTGGATTCCATAGTACGTGTCCAGCTGGGTGTGGAGACCAGCATACTCAAAGGGCCTACGGCATTGTCCACCGCTGCCATGATCATCCCTCCTTGCATCGTAGAGAAGGGGTTGAGCCATGCATGCAGCACAGGCATTCTGGCTGTCAGAGATTTTGCCTCTGCGTCATACGCAATGATATCACACTGCATCGAAGCAAAGATCGGAGGGGGCAGGAGATACTCCTCATACGTGCTTTCATGCCCTGCCAAAAGTGTACTGATATCTATAGGTTCTCTGGTGTCCATGGATGCTCCTTTGGCTTTATTTTAACACAATTACTGTTTGATCGCTTTGACTCTCAGTCGTACATAGTCAGCCATCCAGCCCTCTTGTGCAGTATAGATGGTTTTCTTCAGTATCTCTCTCACCTCTGTTCTGAACTGCTCAGTTTGGCTGCTGCTCAAATGTTCTGTCACCCCATTGCTAAACACTGCCAACCAGTTGGCGATATCATCGATGGGTGTAGGCCGAGGAATCAGTTCTATAGATGCTACTTCAAATCCATGTGCTATCAATATCTCGCTATATTGTTCAGGTGTTGGGAAATACCAAAAGTCATCAAATACTCCATACTCTGGATGATTCTGAAACACTGTACGCATCGCCTCGACAATATGATGCACATTACCCGCTCCTCCAAATTCTGCTACAAATCTACCGTTCCTCTTGAGTGCTCTGGCAATATTCTCTACCGCAAGGGCAGGCTCTCTCACCCAATGCAGCATCGCATTGGAAAATACTGCATCGAACTCCTGCTCAAATGGCATATCCATCACACTCATCACCTCTGCTTCTAATCCATTAGCCTTGGCTTGGGTCACCATCTCCTCACTAAAATCCACACCATGAACCTTTGCCCCTCTTCGGACGATCTCCAAACCAAGCGTACCCTCACCACAGCCTAGATCCAATATTTCCTCATCTTTTTGGGGGTCAAGTAAATCAACCACTGGCAATGCAAGCTCCGATACGAAGTGAGCATGGGTATTGTAGCAATCCGCATCCCAGCTGTTGGTCTCTTTTTCTTTGTTCTCTATTTTTGTACAAACATACACACCACTTGCCCAATCCAAATGACTTATAATAAGATCATCTCTTTTGGTTAATGCCGTAACAAGTGCTTTTGCTTTTATATCATGCCCGTTAGGCCAATTTTTCTGAGGACTCATATCATCTATGACATAGATACCTCCTACCTTTAAAAGTGCTAATACCTCATCAAGATAATAGTATTTTCCTGGCCAAGTATCAGCGAAGATAATATCAATGCTTCCTTTCTCAATGGTATCAATAGTCTCTTCTCCCTCTCCATAAACAAAGGTGACATTCTTTGTCCCAGAAAGGTATTTTTCTGCAATACGCAATACCCTCTGGTCATTATCTACAGTCATCAATGTAGAGGTACTATCCATACCCTCTATCATCCATGCAGTCGATAGTCCAGACCCTGTACCAAGTTCAAGAAATCGTCCATTTGGTTTACTCGCACACAATGTAGACAACAGTGCACCCACTTCTCTATCCGAGATTTGATCAAACCCTATGGCTTGACTCTCTTTCTCTATCTGTTCTATTATATCTGTTATATTGGTTTTCACTCTACTGCCTTTTCAATAGGGAAGCTCTCTCTCTTAGCCTTTCGGCGATATGTTGTCAGAGAGAAGCTTCCAAGAGGGTGTACTGAAAACACACCCTATGAGATATGCCATTCGAAAAGTAATGGTATCCATAGCGGATCAACGCTGGTCATCCAGTCAAGGAATCTATAAAGTTATGTAAGGGTGCTTAGAGGCTAAGCAGTAGTGAGAAGAGTAGGAGAGCAAAGGGTCTTATAGTGAATTGTGCTATGAATGAAACGGGTCTCATAATGCTCTCCTTTTGTTTTGTTGGTGAAAGTGTAGTCAAAAAACAGACTTTTGTCAACTTCCTTTTTTGATCCTCTTCTTGAGGGAATCTATCTCCTCTTTGATATATTGGGTATCCTCATGCTCTTCGCCAAATGCTGCTTGACGGATATGTAATGCTTTCTGATAATGCCCCATAGCTTCTGTATATTGCTCCTGTATCTCATCAATACCGGCAAGGTTATCATAGAATGTCGCCAGGTTTGGATGCATAAAGATCTTCTTCTCCTGATAGATAGCAATGGCATCTAAAAAGTATGCCTTTGCTTTCGCATAGTCTCCTTGGTCTTTATAGGTTTGTCCCATATTATTATAAAATATCGCTATTTTGGGATGTCGCCCTCCATACAGCTTCTTATAGATCGCCACAGCTTTGAGATAGTACTTGATCGCTTCATCATATCTCTCTTCTTCTGTATACAGCCCCGCAATATTGTTATAAGTCGCTGCCTTGTTATAGTGTTCACCGGGATAGAGTTTCTCTCTGATATACAATGCTTTTTGATAGTATGTCATTGCTTTCTCAGCATCTCCTTTATCATCATATACCAATCCGATATTGTTGTACACTTCAGCCGTATCGTCACTCTCTTTACCTAACTCTTTTTCTCTAATGATCCGTGCTTTTTCCAAATGCTCCAGTGCCTTCTCATAACGTGCCTGATAATAATAAGTCAGCCCTATGCTGTTATGAGAATCTGCTACTTTTACACTCTCTTCTCCCACATAGGTCTTCCGTATTTTTAATGCCTTAAAGTCATATAACAGTGCATTGTTGTAATCCCCTTGAGAGAAGTACGTGTCCGCCAGGTTACTATAAGAGATAGCCAGTGATATTTTGCTTATATCAGGATTGTGCTCTTTGATCTGTAATGCTTTGAGGTTATATGCCATCGATTCCTCATAGTCTGCCAGAGCATTATAGGAGTTGGCAAGATTATTGTAGAGAATCCCCACATCATAACTCCCTGTGTCTCCCATCTCTTCTCGGACTTTGAGTGCCCTTTTATAGTACTCGATCGCTTTTTTATCTTGATTGAGATTGTCATAGGCTCTGCCTACACAGTTCAGACTCTCTGCCACTATGGTATTTTTGTTCCCCAGGAAACGCTCTCGAGCCTCTAGTGCCTTCAGACGATAAACTAAGGCTTCTTGATACTGATTCTGTTCTATATACTGTCCTGCGATCGTATCAAAATATTTTGCTTTGGCAATATCACGATCAAACAGGCTTGTGACCACCATACCAAACTGCTTGGAAAGGCTTACCTCTGTCAATTTTGGATCTTGGCTACTACTGTTTGTCTCCGCACAGGCAGCTATCGTTACCCATATGATACTAATGATATATCGTTTTATCATCTATTTTCCTCCCCTATTTGTCCTATGTAGACATATCTCTCTGATACATGAAATCTATTATATCAGGGGGAGACTAATAATCAAAGCTATGTAGCCCATACTATGCTAATCCATCACCAGGTAGCGACGCATCTTTTTGATCAGTCCAAAGTCGATCTCACCCTCGATCACCTCCTGCATATCATCCATCACTACACCTCCATTGGGTGAGTAGATCGCCGAGGAGCTTGCCATAGTCTCCTTGGCACTGTTGGCGACGATGACATAGCACTGGTTCATGATCGCCAGAGCCTGAGGCAGGATCTCCAGATGGCGTTTGCGTGGGATGCCCCACTGTGAAGGTAGCAGGATCACATCGGCTCCCTCAAGCTGTGCCCAGAGATGCTTGAACCGTACCTCAAAGCAGATGAGGAGTCCATACTTGACCCCATCGATCTCAAAGAGTTGGATATCTTCTGCTTTTCCTGCCTGCAGATACTTGTCCTCCTCCCCCAGCAGAAAGAGCTTGTGCTTGGACTGTCGATGGATGATCTTGTGTTGGTGGATGACTATGGCATCATTGGTATAGTGTTCCCCATGCTTAGCAAGAACCGTCAATACGAGGATCTGATCAGAGATCGTGGAGAGCAGTATCTCCAGTGCCTCCTGAGAAAATACCACTGCTTCATCGATATGTGCATAGTCATAGTCTGTTAAACAGACTTCAGGTGTGACAATGAGCTTCTCTGTTTTATACTGCTCGATATAGGCAAGTAGCTTGTCCAGATTTTTCTGATAGACGGGATGGTTAGACAACTGTAGTGCTACTGCTTTGAAGTTTTTTACTTTTCCCATAGTGATTCCTCTGAAATTGTGCTATATTTTACACTTTTTTGCTAAACTTCACCCATGAAAGAGATAGAATCATCAGAAGTAGAAAAGCTACTTAGCATCATCCAGCCGGCACCACTGATCCGTATAGGGCACTTCAGCGACAGTGGAGAGACTCTGCCTAAAGTACTGAGCTCCTTTTGTGAGCAAAACAGTTACGCATATCTCCTCAACTGTACCGATCAACACTACTATGACGCCATGCTACCCCTATACGAAGCACAAAGCACCTCTACGGTCAAACTGTTCAACCTCGACAGACCTAACTATATGCAACATGGAAAGTTTTACGATTATCTCTTTGTCTCTTGTGCAATAGCAGATGATCAGAGAGTCTCTTTCCTACAAAAATCCCATAAAGTGATCAAAAATGCAGGGCTGATACTGCTCTTTGTCCAAAGGTCTGACTATAGCACGCTGGAAACATGGACACAGTATCTCGAAGAGCACTATTTTGTAGCAACAAGTAGTATAGAGCTAGGTGAGGATTGGCAGGTCATTATCTCAAAGAAAATGCATGGTTGGGGTGGATAGATAGAATAAGATGGGTAGCCCGCGGGTGGTTGTTGGTTGGAGGGGAGTGTTCGCAGGCTACCCTTTAGAGAGCCTCAAATTTGGAGGCTTGTCCAGATAGTAAAATAAGTTCTATTTGGCTCTCTAAGTCACATTCTAACAGAGAAATGTGAACCGATTGTGAATGAACTTTATTGACAGCTCACGCACTCCAGACTACGATCCTCCACAGTCTCATCATCTGCCAAGGCTTCAGGCGATTGACTTCGTAGATAGTAGGTGGACTTGAGTCCAAACTTCCAAGCATCCATATAGATATCGTTGAGATACTTTCCGCTGACCTTATCCAAAGTGATGAAGATATTGAGCGACTGCCCTTGATCTATCCATTTCTGTCTGATCGCACCTGCACGGATCAGTAGCCTCTGGTCTAGCTCGTAGCTAGGGGTATAGTAGCTCCAGTTGGCTGCTGAGAGATTGGGGACGACAACAGGGATGTGCCCTGAGAGGTTCTCTTCGTACCATTTACGCTTGTACACCGGCTCGATCGCTTGCGTAGTGCCTGTCAAGATGGAGATAGAGCTTGTCGGTGCGATCGCCATGAGATAGCCGTTACGCATACCATCTGCTTTGACCTTCTCCTTGAGGGCTGCCCAGTCATGGGTATACCCAAAGAGCCCTCCTCTGTCAACCAGTTTACACGCCTCAGGGTTTGCTTTATCGATCGGGAATATCCCTTGTGACCAATCTGAACCTTCAAACGTAGGATAGGTGCCTTTCTCCAGGGCGAGATCACTAGAGGAACGGATTGCATAGTAGCTCACCGACTCCATGATCTCATCGATCTTTTCAAAGTGTTCACTGCTTCCCCACTCGATACGTGCTTCTGCCAGCATCTGTGCTTCGCCCATGACACCCAGCCCGATCGATCGGCTCTTCTCGTTGGTTTTTTTGACTTTGGCAAGTGGATAGAAATTGAGATCGATCACGTTGTCAAGCATCCTGATAGCTGTCGGTACGACTCTGGCAATATCTTCGGGGGTATGTATCTTGGAGAGGTTGACAGAAGCAAGATTACAGACAGCCGTATCGCCATCTATCTTCTCTTTGTCAACCATCCAGATCTGCTTGCCTCCAAGACTATCGAGAGCCGTGATCTTTTTGGCAGGTTTTGTCATCCCATTGTCAACCGTGACCATCTCTTCTTCTTCAAAGACCTCAATGGTACGGTCATCATAAGTGATCCTGATCTTGTAGTAATCCGGTCCTGTATTCTGGAAGATCTCGGTACAGAGGTTTGAGCTTCGGATGATGCCTGTGTGCTTGTTAGGGTTGGCTCTGTTGGCAGCATCTTTAAATGCCAAGAAAGGGTTACCTGTCTCAAAGTAGCTTCTGAGAATCTCTTTCCAAAGTCCTTTGGCAGAGATCACCTCTCTGGTGATGTCTTCACGCTTCTCCAGCTCCTCATATCTGGCAGCAAAAGCATCACCATGCAGGTCGATCAGTTCTCTGACCTCAAACGGATCAAAGAGTGTCCACATCGCATCCTCTTCTACTCTCTGCATAAAGAGATCATTGAGCCACATCGCAGGGAACAGGTCATGTGCACGGCGACGCTCCTCACCAGAGTTCTTCTTAAGCTCGAGGAAGTCACGGATATCGATATGCCAAGGCTCAAGATAGACAGCGATCGCTCCCTTTCGTGTACCCAGCTGATCGACGGCGATGGCAACGTCATTGGCAATCTTGAGGAAGGGGACAATACCGCCGGCAGCATGCTTGTGCCCGTCGATGTATGATCCCATCCCGCGTACCTGTGTCCAGTCCCAGCCAATACCACCACCAAACTTGCTCAGCAGTGCCATCTCTTTGTAGGCATCAAAGATTCCTTCAATGTTATCAGGCGTAGAACCGATATAACAGGAGCTCAGCTGATGTCTGGGGGTTCTGGCATTGGAGAGTGTAGGGGTGGCTGCCATCACTTCAAATTTACTTAAAATATCATAGAACTTTTTTGCCCATGTTTGACAATCAAATTCATTTTGAGCCAAGAACATCGCAACACCCATAAAGAGATGCTGAGGAAGCTCTATCGGGCAACCTTTCTTGTCCTTGAGCAGGTATCTGTCATAAAGTGTTTTGACCCCTAGATACGTAAATTGTAAATCTCTCTCTGGCTGCATATAGTCATTGAGCTCTTCGAGGTCATACTTCTCTTTGAGCCCTAGCAGGATACGTCCCTCCTGCTCTCCATTTTCAAAATATTCACGCAGATGAATATAGCCGGAGAAGTGAGAGACTTTGTGGTAGATGTCATAGAGAAAGAGGCGGGAAGCAACGAAAGTCCAGTCAGGGCGGTCGATATCTATCTTGTCTACAGCAGTTTTGATCAGTGTCTGCTGTATCTCTTCGGAAGTAATCATGTCCTGGAAATGTATCTTGGCGTCTACTTCCAGCTCACTTTGACTGACACCTTCCAGCCCTGCTACTGCCGCTGAAGTAAATTTCTGTATTTTTGTGACATCCAGTGCCTCTATTCTACCACTTCGTTTTACTACTCTTGTCATTGATCGCCCCCGAATATAGATTCTATGGGATGTGTTACACTCATCCCTATATAAAGATAAAGATTTTACTAAAATTTTGCTTGATTTCCTGTTAAAAAACAGCTACTTTCAGGGTATTAGTATTATAACTATTTATTATAATACTAATGAAGGCGCTCCTACGGGAAATGGAGCGAAATTGACGAAAAAACTAGGCTTTAAACACCCGTGAAAATATCTTGTCCACATTCTTAGTATAGTAGTCGAAATTGAAGCATTCTCGAATCTGTCCCTCACTTAGAGAGTCTCTAAGCTCATCATCAGCAAGTAGATACTGCAGATAGAGGGACTCACCCTTTTCATTCGTGCTTGGCTTGCCTTGCTGGATCTCTTCCCATACTTTCATCGCATTTCTCTGTACGATCCTGTAGGCATCTTCACGGCTCACACCTGCCTTGGGTAGCTCCAACAGTACACGCTGAGAAAAGACTAGGCCACCGGTGAGATTGAGGTTTTTCATCATATTTTCAGGCATCACAGTGAGGTTGGCAATGACATTATTCATACGATGAAGCATAAAATCACTGGTGATAAAAGCATCAGGCAACCAAAAACGCTCTGTAGAGGAATGTGAGATATCACGCTCATGCCAGAGTGCTACATTCTCCATCGCAGGCATAGCATAGGCTCGGATCATACGTGCGAGCCCTGTGATATTTTCTGTGAGGATCGGATTTCTTTTGTGTGGCATTGCGGAGGAGCCTTTCTGCCCTTTGGCGAAGAACTCTTCACACTCATAGACCTCTGTACGCTGCCAGTGGCGTACCTGT
>JAUTBZ010014010.1:0-20143 GCA_032361785.1 Lepetodrilus galriftensis
AAGGGAACGTCAAAGTGCACATCTAAATTAGCGTCCCGTACAGCCGTCGGGAGCGTCAAAATTCCCGTAGCAAGGCACGAAGAACCAATAAAACCCTTAAATTTGCCTAGGCTTAAACATTCACCACTAACATAAAAAATAATGAGCAGAATAATTATATTAATCAGTATGCTGTTTTGTGTCTCAGGATTTGCACAAACAGAAAAGGACGTTTGGGAGAACACGGATACAGTCTCCACAGAAATATATGAATTTCAAGTTCCGACTACTTGTAGAAATTTTAAGAAGCTTCTGAGTGATAGAACTGGACCTGAACAATTCTTTGAGGCAAGCGATCAAGGCCTTCCTATAAGCTTTAATAACGGACCTGTAAAGGTGTCTATTTTTCTTGTAAATCTAGGGAATAAGAAATTGAAAGTAGCTAAAAAAAATACTATTACGGGCTATTTCAAAAATCCCGATAGAGTTTTTCGCAAGAAGAAGGATTACGATGAAGCATCTTTCAAATTATCCGACGGAGATAAAGCCGCAATACTTAATACTCGATTTTTCAGAAAGTCCAAAGAGCTAAATCAAAGTAGATATGATTTGGTCACCTATTCTAAAAGACACAAAACGGCCTATATGCTTACTGTTTCAATTCAATATCTGGACAAAACCTATTCTTTTGAAAAGGACCATAACCTCGAAGCGTATGCAAAAAAACTATTCTCCACCTTTAAGTGGAAATAAATAGTAACACATTTAAAAAACAATGAATGGATAATATCAGAGACAAATTTGAAGCGTATTCTTTTGAAATAGTAGATAAGCTATTTGACAAATTTGGTGGAGAATTAAATAAACTACCCCTAAAAGAACAGGAGATCGTCAGAATCTGGAGATTGGAAGCCGATATGTACAATGGTGGATTTATCCAATTTTTCTGTAATTGGGGAGCTGAAAACTTTATAGAAACAAAAAAAATACTAGAAAAAATAAGTGCCCCAAAAACTTTAGAAATCGTAACGGAATGTTACAAAATAATAGCAAAAGCAGAACAAGATAAAAGGGTGAAAAAGTATTGGGATATTCCAATATATTTAATGGACCACATATCTGAAGCAGAAGCTAAGCGACTAGATGAGCTAGACGAATTGTATTGGACCAATCCTGATGACATTCAGAAAATTGGGTATGATGTATACTTGGATAACGAAGCCTAAGAAAAGAAAGACAGGCGTAATCTTCTTTATTGAGCTATAAAAATATAATCGCTAAAAACAAAAGCATTTAAACTGCTCGGTTTCTCAATTCTAAGTAAATTAGCATTTTAAAATAGCATTTAAATTTTTCTATCAATGAAACTAGAACAAATAGGCACCATTTTTACGCCTTTCAAGACAAGAGAAGGAATGCCCATTCAGCCTGGTGGGGCACAAGGAACACAAGGAAAGATTGTGATTAATAAAGAATTATCGGATGGCCTTAGTGACTTGGATGGATTTTCGCACATTATTTTAATCTACCATTTCCATAAATCTGAGGGATTTGAATTAAAAATAAAACCGTTTCTAGACACCCAAAAAAGGGGTATCTTTGCGACAAGAGCACCAAAAAGGCCGAATGCAATTGGAATTTCTGTTGTGAAATTATTGGAGGTAAAAGACAATACCTTAGTCATCGAAAATGTGGACGTGCTAGACGGAACACCGCTTTTGGATATTAAACCTTATATTCCTGAATTTGATATTCATCCCGTTGAAAAAAGTGGTTGGATTGAAAACAAAACAGAAAACTTGGGTACTATAAAATCAGATAGTCGATTTCTCTAAATAATAACAAAATGAAAGTATTAATAATTGTTGCACACCCAAAATTAGATAGCTTTTCTTTTGCGATGGCCAATAAGTATAAAGATTTAGCGGAAGCAAAGGGACACGAAGTCGATGTAATAGACTTATATCGAAGTAAATATCAACAACCATTTTTCACATTTGATAATCCTAATGAATTGAAAGTCACGCCTGAAATGGAATACTTTCAGGGCAAAATTGCGCAAGCAAGTGAATTAGTTTTTGTCTTCCCTTATTGGTGGGGAAGTATGCCTGCCATTTTAAAGAACTTTATCGATTGGAATTTTTCAAAAGGTTTTGCTTTCAAATATGTGAATTCTAGACCCAAAGGCTTACTCACAAACATAGCGGTTAAAGTATTTACGACAACTGGGGCACCTTCCTTTATCTATAAAATCACTGGCGCCAATAAAAGACTCAAAAAGATGTTTCAGAAACAAATCATTGACTTTTGTGGGATGAAGCTAAAATCGTTTAATATTTATGGGGGCGTTGACAAAAGCAAAACTAATACCGCCGAGATTCTGGACAAAATAAAATTATAGATAAAAAGCATTGCTCTCCATAAAAGACGTAAATGCTTCAGGACAATTGACACATCAATACCCGATAAGCACCACTCAAGTCCTTAATTTTTTCAACACGAAATCCCCTACCCTCCAACATGGCGGCTGTATCGCCAGCCCGAAATTCATTCACTTCAAATACGAGTAACCCTTTTTCCGCAAGGTGAATTTTCGCAAAGTCTGCTATCTTTCGATAAAAAAGTAAAGGGTCTTCTTCTTCCACAAATAAGGCGATACTCGGCTCTTGATCTTTCACGTAAGTGGGCATCAATTCTTTTTCAGACGGTGGAATATATGGCGGATTGGATACAATGATTTCATACGCCCCCATCCTACTCCATTGCTTTAAATCTAGAATATCCAAGCGCTCAAACTGCACACAAAGATTATTGGATTGATTATTAGCTCTCGCCACATTTAGAGCAGCGATACTGATATCCACCGCAGTGACTTCGGCTTGCGCAAATTCCTTTTTTAACGCAAGAGCAATACACCCACTTCCAGTTCCTATATCCAAAATTTTGATGCGTTGATCTACATAATGCTTTCTTGAATATTCTAGCACCTCATAAACCAAAGTCTCCGTCTCCTGCCTTGGAATCAATACGGCTTCATTCACCTTTAATTTCAAACCATAGAAGTCTGCCTCGCCTAAAATATACTGAATAGGAATACCGCTAACTAATTGCCTACTAATGATTTGTAACTCTTTAACATCAGTAGATAATAGCTTTAGGCTTGGCTTGTTTTGAAATACATCCTCTTGCACAATACGGGCAATTGATTCTGCTTCCGCCAAATCATACACCGCTAGAAGGCTTTTTGCGAAAGCTAAATAATGGTCATTACTTGGCTTCATCATCTGTGATTTCGAGAATGTAATACCAAGTTGTACGTTCGATCCAGCCATTGATATTAAAATTACGATACCATGGTGGGTAGGACTCGTAGATTAGTTTTCCTTTATCCTTATACTTATTATAGAAGGCAAAATCTTCTGTTCCAATATAGACCTGCTTGCCCGGTATGGGTAGAATCGTATCCACAATATCGTAAGGAAATTTTTCGATATCAGGTCGCATAAAATACTTAAACTCTAATCCCTCGCCATAAGGAGAGAAGCGCCCATAATACATGACTGAAGGCCCTGTAATACTATCATAGACCTTTTTATGCTGCACGATAGTGTTATTGGCTGGCATCAAAGAAACTGCTATTAATAGAACGACATTGGTTATCCAAAAAAGCTTTTTGAACCAATACCACCCTTTGGACTTTTCAAAGAGATCTGCCCCTTTTTCTTCCAGTAACCAATCTGCAAAGTAGGCGATAGCGACTGGTAAAAATCCAATAATGGGGTACAAAAATCGTGTTTCCTTATGCCCAATCACAAAATGTATCAATAAAAATGGGACAATAGTCCAGACAAGTGCCGATTTGGACTTCTTGTAAATCATCCATAGAAAGGGCACAATGTAAATCAAACTAAAAGGAGGAACCAAATCCATAAATAATTGGGTCATATAAAAGTACCAAGGCTCCACACCAAATCCTGACACCCGATCTTCCAGAATATTATGCTTTAAATAATTCCAAGTACTAATCACCCACTGCCCATAAAACCAGCGATCGACCAGAACCCCTACACCCACCATCGCAAAGAAAGCCAAGGTCATCAAAACCAATTTATTAAAGGCATCCTTGCGGTGAAATAATAACCAAAGCCCAAAACCCAAAACCATAAAAGCCGCTTGGTAACGTATCACAAAGGACAAACCAAACAGAGCACCCGCCCCAATATACGTCCAGTTACTAGGTTTGCTCTTTTGAAGAATCCAAGCAAATCCAATGACAAATAAAGAACCCGATAAATTTTCAGAAGAGAATCGAACATTATTATAAACACTTACCCAAATAAACAGGGAAAGAACTACATACCAGTATTTTACAACAGCATGCTTAAAGTGATATATATACAGTCTAACTAACAACCAAATAGAAAAAATAGATAAGGCTCCAGACAATAAACGAAAGACAAATGCAATAAAAAAAGGATTATCAAGACCAAACAAACCAAAGAAACGATGCACGACCACAACCATCGCAGGCTGCAAAGTAGGCCGCATCATAAAGTGAAATTCCCAAGGTAAATCAATGGCATTACTCAAACCCAATTTATAGGCCGCAAATTCAAAAATCTGAAAATGCTCATCGGGATGGTGATTCCCAACGGAAAAAATCGCTGCAATCAAATAGATTATAGCCGCGTAAATAAAAAGCTTTTTTGTTGAATATTTCCCCATATCTGCAAGTGCAAAGTTAGCTAAATTTTCATCATTAATACGTTACTTCCACCAAAAGTGTATAACAAAAATTAAAGCCATTCGCAGCCCCAGAATCTTCATAGCCCCAGCGGGGCGGCAATCTTCATACCCAGAGGGGCGGCAACATTTATACCCAAATTTAGATTCCAAATAGACCACTTGTCGAAAAGCCTCCTAAATCTATCGAATAAACCAGGTGCCTTCTAAAAAAAACCTTAGTTTTATCCCATGTTTAATAGAATCAAACACTGGCTGGGCATTGAAAGCATCAAGGTAAAACTAATTATCCCTGAAGAACAACCCCAACCACAGGTATTAATCGGCAAGGTAGCCTTCTCGTCCATGACAGAACAAAAAGTAAAAAGCTTAACCATCACGCTGTTTGAGCACTACACCAAAGGTCGAAAGAAAAGTAAAGAGCGCCAAACCTTCGAGCTTGGCACTATCCTACTCGACAAGCATTTTACGGTTCCCGCCGACAAAGTCATCAAGATAACCTTCAAACTACCCTATCAAATAATCCACTCCGAAATGGATCAAATGGCTGACACCAATATCCTACTTAAAGGAGTCTCTAAAGCTGCCAAACTGGTAGGAAACATACAATCCGAATATGAAATTTTAGCAGAAGCAGAAGTCAAAGGCACTGGACTAAACCCCTTTGACCGAATAAACGTAAATCTCTAAATCTAAAATAATCAACTGGTGAAGAGCACCAGCAATCTTTGTAACCCCAGCGGGGCGGTGATAATAACCTACATCTTCTTAATATAAAAATCCAATCCATAATCAGATTTAAGGATTTTAGCAAAATCCAAAGCCTCCTCATAATTATCAAAAGTCTTCACAACCACAGAGTGGTAAGCGGGCGAATTCGAAAAAGAAGTAATACTAGTACCATCAAATCCCATATTTCGAACCGCATTAGCTTTTTTATCCGCATTTCGGGACATCAGATATGCACCGATCACTACATGAAATTCTTGGAAACCTTCTGCATCTGCGGCAGTTCCTGGATAAGATTTTTTAGAATGTGACTTATAAGGTTTTGTTGTTGGAAGACTTGGCGGCGCATAGGTCACTTTAACGGGCACGCTCGTTTTGGTTACTTTTATTTCTATACGGCGATTTATTTGGTGTTCTCTATCGCTACATTTCACACCATCGACACATCTATTTCTAATACCAGATTCACCATAACCGATACCCAAAAGCCGATCGGAAGAGATTCCTTTCTGCTCTAGATATTCTAATACTTTGTCCGCTCTTTTTTGTGAGATACCTAGATTATAATCTTTACTTCCTACCGCATCGGTGTAAGAGGCTATTTCAATTTCCATATCTGGATACGTATTCAGAACCTTCACTAGCTCATCCAAGTCCTGTCGAGCCGTTAATCGAATAGCGGCATCGTTAAAATTAAAATAAAGATTTTTCAATTCAATAATAGTTCCCTCTTTCATCGCCACACCTACTTCTCCTACAGGAATCATCAACTTAAAAGAATTCACATCCTCACAAGGATTATTTTTTGCATCTAACAAAGAATTTCCAATTTCCGTACCATCCATTTCGGCAATGAAATTATAAATATTTTGACATTTTGCGCAAGCATCAAACTCCCCATTGTCATTCGTTTCAACGGAAGTAATTAATTTATCTTCATCATCAAACATTTTAACCATCACGCCTGGAATTCCCGCTTGTGTTCGTTCATCAATCACTTTACCAAATACTGGGGTACAACCAGAGGCAGAATTTATATAAAAATTTACATCTTTATCCTTCGATTCAATGATGGCATATTGGTTTGCAAAATCTGCGTTATTCACTAAAACCGTATAATATCCTTTCGGCAAAAGCATACTCACTCGGCCCATTGAATCGGTGGTTCCAACACGCCCTTTAAGGTCCATTTTTTCTTTTAGTATTTCATAATTATTTTGTGCACCAGTCTGTGCCAGCAATTTAATTTTGCCATCTTGCGCTCTAGACAACATGGAAGGTTCAACGATTGGATCATTCAAGGGAAGAATGGTTACATCCATGTTTGCCATTGGGGCATTACTCGTTTTATCCAAAACATTAAAATAGACAAGCTCTAAAACATCAGGGACTCTTTTATTAAAATAAAAATATTCATCAATGTCTCCTTGGTCAAAACCAAAAGCATAAATATCATCTTCTCCTTTTCCACCTTCTCTGTTAGAAGAGAAATATCCATTCTTTTTATCTCTATCTAAGATAAGCCCCAAATCATCTTCAGGAGAATTAAATTGCTCACCCATATTAACAGGCTTCGCATATTTTTCATCCTCATCAATTAGCGTATAAAACAAATCCAAACCTCCTTCCCCTACATGCCCATTAGAAGAAAAGTACAAAGTATTATCCGCATGAATAAAGGGAAAAATTTCATTTTTAGGTGTATTAATTCTTTCTCCAAGATTGACGGGGTCTGACCACACGCCACCTACTTGCGTAGAAACATACAAGTCCATTCCCCCAAAGCCTCCCTCTCTATTCGAAGAAAAAACCAACGTATTTCCGTCCGCAGAAATGGAGGGATGAGCAGTATCAAAATCATCTAGATTAAAAGGCAACTCTACGGGCAAGCTCCAATGCCCTTCCTCTTTAATCGACTCATATATTTTTAATTTTGCCGATTTCTTTCTTCTCTTCGTCAGATCATTTCTTGTAAAATAAACTTTCTCTGCATTCCGATCAAAGGTCAATGGGCCTTCATGCATTCTCGTCGCTAACTCTGGCGCAAAAGGAGTTGGGCGTTCTAATTTTTCTGTAATATCATTCCGCTTAGCGATGAAAATTGACATCGTAGGCTTTTTTATTTTTTTGTCATATCCTTGCTTATCCTTACCCGCTGACATGGTCGAAATAAATAAAATACCATCCTCATAAAAGGAAGGGCTAAATTCCAAAACAGGAGAATTTATTTTTTCTTCATTTTCAACTTTAAGTTCAGGATAGTGATAGTCTTTTTGCGCAAGCAGACCCTGACTCATTCCAAAGAAAATAAAAGCTATGATTATTTTTTTAAACATGGTATATAATTTCAGTTGGCAAGAACCATCTTGTTATCAAAAGAAGAAACGTGGATTAGACATATCACCTCCTCCACCTTTACCAATATCTGCACGATCCTTCAAATCAAATTGGAGCAAAACTTCCACACTTCCTTTCGAGAAATCTTTAATCGGGGACAAAGAAGAATCATAAGCCACACCCACTCCAAATCTATTCTTAACAACGAAGTGTAATAATAAATCTATCGAGTCATCATGTCGCCAGATTAGCCCCGTACGATAGGAAGCGCCTATGGTCAATATTTTCATAAATTCAATACCCAAATTTGCATCGACACTTACAGGAGAGTCTTTAGCATATTTGGCCAATCCGGCAGGCAGTAGACGCACTTTCGACCCCAACGGAATAGCCAAGCCAAACATTCCATAAATATGGCGAGTTTGTTTAGCCTTTAATTTGTTAATTTCATTAATACCAAAACTTGTTTCTATAATTCTAGGAACAGATACTCCTGCATAAAAATTAGTATGACCCAAATATAAACCCACACCTACATTACCAATATTCGTGGCTGTTCGTTCTTCTAAAGTAGAGGGATCATTAGGCTCACGGATAATCAAATCCTTATTAGAAAAATCAATGGAATACTGCTCAAAAACACCTTGCAAACCAACTTTCAAAGTCAGCTTTTCTGTTTTTGCCAAAGAGTAAGAATAGGAGGCTGCCCCTCCAGTAACTTTTACAAAACCTTGAGATTGTCTGGACAACAAAAGCCCCAACCCTACTCTATCTCCACCTACTGGCGAATTAAAAGAGATTTGTTGAGACTCGGGTGCACCTTCAAAACCAATCCATTGTTTACGGTATATCGCGGATAACGTAGGGACACCACGCACACCACTATAAGCAGAATTATAATACTGCTTATTAAACATAAACTGTGTAAAATGCCCTTCTTGCTGACCAAATAAAGGAAAGCCAATAAGCACACAAAGTATTATTAAATAGTGTTTCATGTTTCGGTTGTTTGGTGCAAACTATCGATAAATCGTGATAAATCCTTTCTTGGCTTCACCATCAATTTGTTCCCAAAAAATATAGTAGTAAGTACCATCTGGTAAAGGTCTTCCTGTATCTCCATTATAATCTCCTTGCCATTCATTTTGGTAAGGGCTTTGCTTAAATACTAGACCTCCCCATTGATTGTAAATCAGTAATTTTGATTTATTTTCTGGCGTTAAACACGATAAAATTAATTGATCATTCACGCCATCATGATTGGGTGTCAATACATTTGGAATAATACAGGCACTTCCAAAATCGACACCAATAGTGACAATTGCCTCTCCACAAATCGTTGGGCAATCCTTCAAACAAACTTCATAAGCTATTTGGTCTGAACCCACATACCCTTGAGCTGGCGAATAAATAATATTACCATTTTGCACAAACGCAGTTCCTCCATATGGAGGTTGGGTCATGGTTAAATTCGTTGATTGGTCTAATAACAAATCATTATTGCTAACATCCAGTACCTCATCCACCGCATTAATCGCGACAACATAATCATCATCAACAGCAATAATATTTTTTGCCAAATCTAATTGCATAGAGTCTGTCGGCTCATAGGTGCACCCACCAATACTAACCGTCAAAAAATATTTACCTTCATTAGAAGTATTAAAATTATCAATTGTTGGTGTCGGTTCATTACTAGTAAATCCAGAAGGGCCAGTCCAATTAAAGACCGCTCCTAAACCCATCACCGTCGAAGTAAGTATTACAGAATTATTTGGGCAAACAGGATTGCTACTGGCTTCAATACCAATCGCCTGATGATCTCCTACTACCGTTACTGTAAAGAAACAGGCTGCAACATTTCCAGAGGCATCCTTGAAATTATAAGTCATATTTGAGGTGCCTATCGCAAAAGAGTCTACTAACACCATACTATCTGTGAGCATCCCGATACAATTATCGAGTATTTCTGGAAATTCAAAATACACAATTGGCTTTTCACAGCCACTAGCAACTACATGATCCACGATATTACTTTCATCACTTAATACGGTTCCACTTGTATTGACCACCACACTCTCAGGACAAACTGTCGTCGGAGGTATTGTATCTTTTGCAATAACAGCAAAGGTACAAGACACAGAATTTCCACCATTATCCGTAGCTGTTAGTTTAATTGTATTAACAATGGGACTAAAAATATTTGTTGCAGGATTAGCCGTAGGAATTATGACCCCATCACAACCGTCCATCGCCGTTGGTAATGTATAATTATATTCAACTGTACAATCTTGCCCAACGTAAATAGTAGTATCCGATGGACAAGCAGACATCGTGGGCATATTATCATCTTTTACGGTAACGGAAAACTTACAAAAGCCTTGATTGTCAGACTTATCCACAGCCGAATAAGTTACTTCATACACTCCTGTTGGTCTAGTCTCTCCCGACAAAATATTTTGAGAAATAGTCAGCATGGCCATATCACAACCATCTGTAAACACTGGATCCATCCAATTAACCACTGTGTCACAACCTGATATCGTATAAGTAATATCATTTGGACAAGACACAATAACAGGAGGAATTGTATCTAGCACCTCCACTTCAAATGTACAGCTACCTTGATTTCCAGCACCATCTTGTGCTTCATAGGTAACCATTGAAGTCCCTTTCGGAAAACCATCTTCTACATACGTTTTGGAATCTCCTACTAAAGGTAAAAGAATTACATCACAATTATCTTTGGGCTGTGGCTCATCAAAAGCGTAAGCAACACTACAACCTGTGCCTTTTGTGTACAAGGTCGTATCTAAATCACAACCAAGAATAACAGGAGGCGTAATATCTTCCACCAGAACTTCAAAGCTGCAAGTAGCTGTATCTAAAAAAGCATTACTCACGGTGTAAGTAACTATCGTTGGCACGACTCCCCCCAAATCATAAACAGCATCAAATTCATCTCCACTCGAATGACTAGATGCTACAAGAGGACTCGTATTGCAAGCATCTGTAATAATAGGTACCGACCACTCTGGTTTTGCATAGCAAGCTGAATTGGCAAAAAGTTTCATATTACCAGGACAGGTCACCTTCAATCCAGTATCCCCTTTTAAGGTTACAACAAAAACGCACTGCGCTTCATTACCTGCAACATCTTTAGATTTAAGGGTTACGGTCGTGGAGGCAGCAGTAAATTTATCGCCAGATAAATGGGTGCTGGAGGTGACTGATGGGTTTAGGTCACAATTATCAGTCAAGATAATATCGTTCCAAGTAACAATAGCACCACAGGATGCCTTATCATAGGGAACCGTAAAATCGTCGGGACAATTTGTGAATACTGGGGCTTCGGAATCATCAGGACATTGAGCCGATAGGTTGCTTCCTATTACCAATAAAAGGAAAAGGAAAACAAAGTTCAACAATTGATATTTTTGGTGCCTACCAAACAAAAAGCCCCTGAATTCAATGATTAGTTGTGTACTCATAGGTGTGTAATCGCTTTAGCTAGACAAAGGTAACCTAAATATGGTAGTTTTTCAACATTTGTTTTATTTGTTTCTGTTACGCTAATGTTATTAAACTATACACACATTAAAAGCCGCTTGTTTTATTGGCATTTTCAAACCTTAGACTTTATATCCCTTTTTCTTATCTAGCATGCAATCTCCTCCTAGCATGCCTTCCACGAAAATCCATACAATCTGTACCGTACAGCTGTCGGTATCTGCGTACAATCCCATCTAGCGTGCAATCCGAGAAAATCAGTAAAATCCGTGTTCCATCCCATCTAGCATGCAATCTGCGAAAATCCATCTACATCCGCGTCATCTGCGTGCAATCCCATCTAGCGTGCAATCCGAGAAAATCAGTACAATCAGTAAAATCCGTGTTCCATCCCATCTAGCGTGCAATCCTACCTAGCGTGCAATCCACGAAAATCCATCTACATCCGCGTCATCTGCGTGCAATCCCATCTAGCGTAGCCCAAGCAAAAAAAGGGCTGACAACAAAAGTTATCAGCCCTAAACAATATTACTTTGAAAAAGAATTACTGACCTGCGTCCTTAATCTTCTTACCTGTATTTTCGATTGCTTTACCGGTTGCATTAGCAGCTTTCTTAACTGTAGATTTAGCAGCATCACCAACTTTAGAAGCAGCTTCTCCAGTTGCTTTAGCAGCACCCTTAGCTCCATCAACAGTAGCATTAGCGGCGTCTTTTACACCTTCACCAACTTTAGAAGCAGCTTCTCCAGTTGCAGTAGCAGCATCTTTAGCCATTTCACCAGTCTTGGCAGCAGCATCTTTTACGCCTTTTGCAGTAGCAGAAGCAGCGTCATCTAATTTTTTTCCAGCAGCTTCACAAGAAGTGAAAGAAATAAAAGCACCAAGTGCTAGAATTGCTAGGAAAGTTTTTGCAGAAAAATTTCTCATTTTGTAAGTTTTTGATTCAAAAATTTTGTTCAACTGTTCACAAAGGTATATCTTTTTTTCTTAAATTGTCAATTAAGTGACAGGCTAATATACTTTTCAATCCTATCTATTTATTCCGTACCTTTGCTATGTTTCCAGAAAATCAGCAATTATGACTACACAGAAGACCTTTTTTACGGCTATTATAATCCTATTTATCGTCCTTTTGGGCTCTGAAGCTTTCGCCCAATGCCCAATGTGTAGCGCAGCCGTTGAAGCAAATCTTCAAGATGGTGGCGAAACCGCTAAAGGCCTAAACAAAGGCATCCTCTACATGTTTTTTACACCTTATATCATCGTCGGATTCATTACTTTCCTTTGGTGGAAAAACAAAAAAAACTATGACGATAACGAAAACGATGATTATGTTGACATACTTGATGATTGACCTTTAGGTTCTCTTTAGAAAAATGACAGAAAGAAATTACCGAAAAAAACTTTTATCCTTGTTGATCACCCTTCCATATCGTTATTCGTTTGTTTAACGTCAGAAGCTAGCAACCACCCAGCAATATACTTTCACTATAGGTTCTCTTAAGAAAGCATCAGGAAAGCCCCATCGCAAAAAAAACTTTTATCCTTTATATCACCCTTCCATGGGTTTCCCTCTTTTCAAGGAAACCGAGTGGAATAAAAGTTTTTTTTGCTATCGTTGTTAGTTTGTTTTTGACGTTTGTGGATTAGCAACAAAGCTAGCAAAATGGATTTTATACCTTAAGTCTCCTTTCCCAAAGGAGATTTAGAGGATTTCAATAAAAAAGAATAAAATCCATTTTGCGTCAATCCTAGCAACCAACCCAACAATATGCTTTCACTACTAGGTTCTCTCTCTAGAAAGCAGCAGGAAAGCCCCATCGCAAAAAAAAATAGGGCTACCAAGAATTGGCAGCCCTATATTATAGCATGATTCAGGATACTTTAAAAACTATCCTTTTGGTGTCAAAACAATCTTTCCACCAATTTCCATATCGTCATTAATCAGCTTATCCTTCAAGTTTTGGAAAAACTTACCAGAGTTATATTTCACACCCCATTCTGTTCTATCAATCTTAAAAGTACTTAACGTCACCACATAGTTATCTCCTTCTTTAGTCACTTTTCCAGGAATGGTAATCGCCTTTTCAATACCTTTCATCTTTAACTTTGCATCAAACCCTTTGGCATTAACGCCCGTCACAACAAGCGTTGCAGTAGGATGATTGGCTACATCAAAGAAATCAGGTGAACTCAAATGCTTCACCAATTTGCCATTATACTTAGCATCTGTCAAATCTAAGTTCACAATACTAGCCATATCAATAGTCGCTTGACCAGCAGTCAATTGACCATCTGTAATGGTAAAAGCACCACTTTTAAGCTTAAGCGTGCCATTATGTGCATCGCCTACTTTCTTAGAGCCTTTCCAATTGATGACACTCGCATTAGTTTCTACAGCAAAATTACCTGCTGGAGTAACAGAAGTCTTCTCCGCTGGAGCAGGCTGTTCTGTGTGTGTATCAGTGGTTGTAGAAGCAGTTGTTGTCTTCGCATCTTTTGTATCAGACTGACAAGCGCCAAAGAATAGACCTACTGACAGGAATAAAATTAAGAATTTTGTTTGCATTTTTTTTGTTTTTATTGGCCCAACAAGGACCGCTGTTCGAAAGTAAAAAAATAGGAAGTCAAAATGCCCGAAAAGGGAAATTCAACTTCCTAAACAGTTGAAACTTTCATTCCCAATACGAAATCATGACAAATTTCCCTAATACTTCTTTTATAACCCCATAACAATCGTATTGTTTTAGGGCTTTTTAGGTAAAAATAAATCTCAAAGGCCAAGTAATGCCCTTCTCCACGTTTTTTTATCCCTATAAGTTTTGATTTTCTAAAAAAGGCACATACCTTTGCACTCCATTCGGAGGAATGGCAGAGCTGGTTTATCGCACCGGTCTTGAAAACCGACGTGCCTTTACGGGCACCGGGGGTTCGAATCCCTCTTCCTCCGCTCTAAAAGTCCTTCGAGCTTGCTTGAAGGGCTTTTTTTTTGCTTTCGCTAAATAAAACTCAAATAAAGTTCCTTACCTTTGCGCCGCTTTCTGACCTTCCAAAGCAATAGAACTATGAAAAAAATATTATTACTGGCATTAGTACTCTTCTCTTTTGGCGCCTGTCAATCTGATACTAATAGTAGCCAAAACACAGAATCTACACCCAATAACACCCCAAAAGCCTCCAATAACACCGATTCCAACGCCTCCAAGCGGGACGAAGCAAGTTATGCCATGGGCGCCTTAGTTACCTTAGATCTAGAGGAAAGTAATTCAGCCGTCAATTATGAGGAATTATTCAAAGGGCTAAAAGGAGTTTTCAACGACCAAGAACCAAGTTATTCTATCGAAAAAATGACCGCTGTATTGGGCGATAAGTCTTCAAAAGAATATGACATCAAGTCTTATGCAACGGGGTTTGCGATGGGGAATAATTTTAAAAGCCAAAGCCTTGGTGACCTAAATTTAGATAAAATCATTCAAGGTAGCCAAGATGTCCAAAATGGTAAAACCTTAGCCCAACCAGAAGAAGCATTAAAAGATGCGGTAACCTCCTACCAACAAAGCATGGTTCAAGTTCATATTAATTCGGAAAAAGAAAATGGATTGAAGTTCCTTGCGGAAAATGCAAAAAAAGAAGGAGTCCAAACAACTCCAAGCGGCCTACAATATAAAGTCATCAAAAAAGGAACGGGACCCACTCCTCATCCAGAGGACAAAGTAAAAGTACACTACCACGGTACACTCATTGATGGAACCATTTTCGATAGCTCTATTGAAAGAAAGAAACCCGTCTCTTTTGGCGTGGATAAAGTCATTAGTGGTTGGACCGAAGGATTACAATTAATGAAGGAAGGCGCAAAATTTCAATTTTTCATTCCTTATAATCTGGCTTATGGCGAAGTAGGCAGCCCACCTATTCCTCCTTTTGCTACGCTTATTTTTGATGTGGAACTCATTAAAGTAAATCCCTAAAATAAAAAATACGAACCATCCAAACAACCAACTAAATATTTTTTTTTGCGAAAGCAATAAATAATCATTCAAAAAGTTTTAAGAAAAAAACATGAAAAAAATCAGCCTTTTATTATTCATTTGGATACTTACTTTTTCGGTGAGTTTTGCGCAAGCACCTACCGCAACTAAAACACTAAAGCCTGCGACGCTCGAAAATGCTTCGTATGCAGTAGGAGTCGCATTGGCCAATAACTTTGTTAAAGATAGTATGCACATCCAATTCAATCGTTTTTACAAAGGTATTGAAGATGTATTCAATGGTGCAAAAGTAGAAATGAATGACAATCAAATGATGCAAATCATACAAGCTTTTCAAACCGATAAAGCGAAGGCAAATATGACAAAAGTTTCCTATGCGATCGGACTTTCTGTTGCCAAAAACTTTACAAGAGGTGGACTGGATAATATAGACATGAAGCTTTTCAAAAAAGGATGTAACGATATCAAAACTGGACAAAAATTGGATATTCCACTATCAGAAACAAATCAAATTATCTCTGCTTACCAAAAGAAAATGATGGCAAGCAAAAACGAAAAAGCCAAAGCAGGAGGCGTGAAATTCCTTGCGGAAAATGCCACAAAAAAAGGTGTCAAAACTACGGCTTCTGGCCTTCAATATAAAATATTAAAACCAGGTCAAGGGGCTAAACCTGTCGCTGCTGACAAAGTCACCGTTCACTACACTGGAACGCTCATTGATGGAACTAAATTCGATAGTTCTGTAGACAGAGGCCAACCCTCAACTTTTGGATTGAAGCAAGTTATTAAAGGTTGGACAGAAGGGTTACAACTGATGAAAGAAGGAGCAAAATACCGCTTCTATATTCCATACAATTTAGCTTATGGTGAAAGAGGTTCTAGTTCTATTCCAGGATTTGCCGCTTTGATATTTGATGTAGAATTAATTAAAGTTGTGCAGGCAGTGCCTGCAACTTCTAAACAATAATTTTTTGCGAAAGCGAATATAAACTCAACAAAAACAAAAAGATGAGAAAAGTATTATTTTTAACTGTAGTCAGCATTCTATTAATGAGTGCAAGCTGCTCTGAAACAAAAAAAGCTACTTCTGGGAATGCTAGCTTTGACGAAAAAAACATGACCGATGTCCAAAAAGCGAGTTATGCTTTAGGGGTTAATATTTTTGAAAACTTCAAAGGCCAAGGACTGGCGGATATTAATATTGATATTTTAGCACAAGCTATGAAAGATGTCAAATCTGGAAAAGATAGCTTAGCAGTTAGCAGTGCTGATGCAATGGCAGCTATCCAAACTTATCAACAAGCTCAAATGAAAATCCTTTCGGAAAAAGCAGACGCTGAATCTAATAAGTTCTTCACCGAAAATGGAAAGAAAGCGGGCGTACAAACAACTGCTTCTGGTCTTCAATATGAAGTTCTAAAAGAAGGTACTGGTGCAAGCCCTACCCCAACGGACAAAGTAACCGTTCACTACAAAGGAACACTATTAGATGGTTCTGTTTTTGATAGTTCTTATGAAAGAAATGAACCTACTAGCTTTGGTGTTGGACAAGTTATTCCAGGTTGGACGGAAGGCTTACAGTTGATGAAAACTGGTGCTAAATACAAATTCTACATTCCTTCAAAATTAGGATATGGACCACGTGGAGCTGGCGCAAAAATTCCACCAAATTCAACTTTGGTTTTTGAAGTAGAATTGATTTCTGTTGACCAACCACAAGCTCCAAAAAAATAAAAATATGAATGAAATTGAAAAGGTAAGTTACGCTTTAGGACTTTCTATTGCCTCGAACTTACAAAGTCAAAGTTTAGGAGACATTGACACAAAACTTTTTATGGATGGATTGACTGACCTTTTAAAAGGAAATCCTTTTAAAATAGAAGTCGAAGAAATCAATCAAGTGATTTCAGATTATCAATCTAAAAAATCAAAAGTAGACAACGCAGGCGTTATGGAAGATGGACAAAAATTCCTTGCAGAAAATGGCAAGAAGGAAGGTATCACCACAACTGGAAGTGGACTTCAATATGAAGTCATGACAGAAGGAACTGGTGCGCAACCAAAAGCAACGGATCAAGTGACCGTTCATTATGTTGGAACATTGACTGATGGAACTAAATTTGATAGTTCCGTTGATAGAGGTGAACCAGCGACATTTGGATTAAACCAAGTGATTCCTGGTTGGACCGAAGGGGTTCAATTAATGAAGGAAGGATCGAAATATCGTTTTTTCATTCCTTACGACATTGCTTATGGAGAGCGTGGTGCGCCTCCTACTATACCCGGATTTGCAACACTTATTTTTGAAGTGGAGCTAATTAAAATTGGATAATATTAAAAAAGGCTGTCCATTTGGGCAGCCTTTTTTTTTACCTTGGCAACGAATTAACGTAATCAACGGATCGCTAAGCCCGAAGGGATTGGTGAGCCAATAACATATCCACTAGCTAGGAAAACCACTTTCTTTTTTCTAGCTCACCAATCTTTCCGCTAGTTTACCGTCGGTAACTTTGCTTCAAGCTTAGCGATCTGGAAAGGAAATCCGTCACCCTAAACCAGGGGGAAAGTGGGGGTTTTTAATACGAAAATAAAAGGGAATTTTATGGTATCCGAAAGAACCTCGTGGCAAATGATTTTTTTTACTGGCTTGGTCGTTTTGCAATCGATTCCTCGCAGTTTACTGCTTTTCCTCGATTCTTCGATTCCTCCAAACCGAGATTTACCGCAAAATATCCTTTCAAAGGAAGGGTGATATAAAAGGATAAAAGCTTTTTTTGCAGATGGCCAAAACCAAAGTATTCATTCTCTGTTATATCATCAAATCGACACTCATGCAATTACCTGAATCAAGAAAAGAAGTTATGCTATTCATAGAAAAATCTATGAATGGTTTGTTAGAGAAATTTCTAAAACCCGCAGACACTAATTGGCAACCATCGGACTTTCTTCCAGACGCAAATAACCCAGAATTCTTTGACGAGATAAAAGACATTCAAGCGCTTTCCAAAGAAATGAGTGATGAACTATGGGTCGTTTTAATTGGAGATACCATTACAGAAGAAGCATTACCTACGTATGAATCTTGGTTAATGGGTGCTGTTGGAGTAGAACAAGATGCCCGGAATAGCTGGGCAGAATGGGTTAGGAGATGGACCGCAGAAGAAAATAGACACGGTGATTTATTAAATAAATACCTTTACCTTTCAGGACGTGTGAATATGCGGGAAGTGGAGATTACCACCCAACATTTAATCAGTGATGGATTTGACATTCAAACAGGAATCGATCCTTACCGCAATTTTGTCTACACCAGTTTTCAAGAAGATGCAACAAAGATTTCTCATAGCCGAGTCGCTACAATGGCCAAGCAAAGTGGCAATAAATTGCTCGCCAAAATCTGTGGATTAATCGCTGCGGATGAAGCTCGCCACGCAACTGCTTACAAGGCTTTTGTCCAAAATATTTTTGCTGTAGATCCCAATGAAATGATGTTGGCTTTCGAAGACATGATGCGCAAAAAGATTATTATGCCTGCCGCTTTTTTAAGAGAATCTGGCGAAAAAATCAGTACTTTATTTGCCCCCTTTTCGGATGTCGCTCAAAAGCTAAATGTCTACACAACACAAGATTATATCAACATCCTAAAAAGCTTAGTCGAAGAATGGGATATCGAAAATATGTCCGGCTTGAATGAATCTGCCGAAAAAGCAAGAGATTATATCGCTGCCCTACCCGCTCGCCTACAACGTATTTCTGAAAGGATTACCATTCCGGAAACTACGCATTCTTTTAAGTGGGTACTTGCTCGATAGTTTAGGAGTTTAGGAACTCGCAAGCTCGTGTTTAGAAGTTTAGGAAAGGGAGGAATCGAGGATTTGAGGAAGGAAGGAAGGAAGGAAGGAAGGAAGGAAGGATTCGAGGGGCTTAGAACATATTCTTGGCTGTAAAATTTCAGTTCAAGTAAATAGCTAAGAAAAAAAAATATCGTTAGTAGAATGCTTATAACATTTTCTCTATTTCGTACCAAAAACAATTTTCATACTCCGGATATGCTACAAGTTTGGGATGTTTAAAATCACCTTTTTTCGTCATTCCAATCTTCTTCATGACATGTTCAGAATTTCTATTACTAACGGTACAGATAGCAAAAACTTTTTGGAGGTTCAATTCATCAAAAGCATATTCCAAACATCTTTTTGCTCCTTCAGTAGCATATCCTTTCCCCCAAGCAGCTTGTTTTAGTCGCCATCCAATATCTGTTGCAGGTGTAAATTCTGCTTCATAAGTTTGATAGGCTAATCCGATAAAGCCAATGAATTCCCCCGTTTCTATAATTTCTGTCGCAAAATAATTATATCCTCTTTCGTCAAAATGATCCTTCAACCTGACTATAAAATCCTTTGTTTCTTCCGCACTCAAAGTATTTGGAAAATGCTCCATCACTTTTGGGTCCGCATTCATTTCTGCGAATTCCGCTAAATCATTATTGCACCAATTGCGAAAGCCTAATCTTTCTGAAGTAAAAATGTATTTTTCTTTGGTCATTTTTTTTCTATTGTAATTCTCCTATCCACTAAACGTTTTACTGATAGCATCTTAAAGGCTAAGTTAAACAAATTAATCTATATACCTATTATCTATTTAGGGCAGGTGTGTATAACATATTGCACAGTTTTTTAGAAAGGTATGAAAAAGGAGGTTGTAAAATATTGTCGACATAGCCTGCTACGCCTCCACGAATTGTCTCGATTAAGAACAAATTTGAAGTGTGTTTACCTAAATAAATTTATTTCAAAATCTTCAAATTTGCCCTTACTCTTCGGCAATTCCTTCCAACGTAACTTGCTATGCCTTA
>JAUTBZ010014121.1:0-20137 GCA_032361785.1 Lepetodrilus galriftensis
AATCATGCTAGTAGTGAGCCTAGGCATGACGTCATAGTAGTGAGCCCACGTAACACCTCCGGTAGGTAAAGGGTTAAATGTGAAAACAAAACAAAAACACTTTTTTTCTTTCAAAGTTGAAATCTGTGATATTATTGTATGTAACGAAAATATTTGTTAAGAACATTTAATGTGAACAACATACTCGTACCTCTGAATCTGTGAGCTCGGTAAAACTACTGATCCTTTGCCTCCCATCTTGCCTAGTGCATCCTGGGTAAGAACATAAACATTTTTTAATCATTAGATCTACAGTAGACCTTGCATATAACGGACTCGTTGGGACCGGCTATTTCTGTCCGTTATATGCGAAGTCCGTTAGACGCATATGCTGCAATTAGCGTTAGACAGGACCTGGGACTTCAGATTCAGTCCGTTATATGCGATTGTCCGGTTTATCTGAGGCCAGTATATCCGAGGTCTACTGTATTTCACTATTTCACTTTATAATAATAACAATAATAATTATAATAACAACAAAAACCATATTTCCAACCACCATAATCGCTTAAATTATTGGGGTTGTGTTTGTATGGTGCAACTTCATGGGTTCTGGTTTAAATTTAAAAGAGACTACATTGTGCAGAGTTTGTGTACCTGAATGCAGCCAAAGTTTCCAGAAGCCTGCGCTCCCAAAATCGCCGCTCCTAGTAATACTGCGTCGCTAGTGTGTGGCAGAACAACTGGCAGATCTGAAGCAAAAAGATATTATTATTAAAATAACACTAAATAAACATCAATGAAGTCCAGTCATACAGAAGAAGCTTATAGAACGACATCATAGATTGTTACATTTAAGAACAAAATATTTGACACAGATTCACATTTTTTTCTCTTGCACAACTTTCATCATAAACAATACTTTTTTTATTTAAAAAATATTTTTAAAATATTTAAAAATTTTAAACAAATATATAATTAATATATAATATATAATTCATAATGCAAAGATACATACTTAAGACATCTGCTGTTGTTTTTATGAACATTTCATTTTTCCCAAGCCCACCGCACAAATAGATCAGGGATATTTTGTGGCCACTTCTATTCATTTCACTAATGATGTGTTTTGTACTATACTGAAAAAAGAAAAATAACATCACAATTTACATTAGTTTACAGGGTTTTAGGGTTAAATCTACGGAATGTATAAAAAGGTTTCTAAGATTTACTGAATTATCATCCCTATCCGATTCATTTAACTTTCTCCATGCTGAAGGCAACTGGAGATGCCCTAAGGAGCAGTTTCTGTGCCTAATACAGCAGTGAGAGGGTTAATCCAACTAGTTAAATGCTGGTCTTTGATGGGCACAGTAAGATGGATGAGCCAAGCCTGATACTTACAGCAAGGGCTTGTATAGTGGCCAGGTACATCTGATACTTACAGCAAGGGCTTGTATAGTGGCCAGGTACATGAGAGCCAGGCTGTCGATGCTGCATGATAACGTTAGACCACACACCTGGTTCAGTAATCAGTTTATACATTTCACAACTGGCATATTACAGGCCAAGATATTACAAACCATTTTTGAGTACAAAGTTGAAATCAACTCGAGGTTTTGATGACAAATCCCCATATAAAATTTGAGTGAGCATGAAATTGTACTCAAAAGGTTTTCGTAAGCTCTGGGCCAGATCTTTTAAGGTAGTCTCAGATCGAAATTCGTTTGTCCATTATCCAGGTCTATCCACTGTGATATTATGCTTTTAAAGGGATATGTCAAAAGATGAAGAATAGCAAAAATCTATGGAAAATTATTTGTATTAAATTTCTAATATAAACAAATTCTCACTATAACATTATGACTATATAAATTTATAAAATAAATAACATTCTCTCTATAAAATGATGACTAATAGAGATTGCTATGATTTTTTGTTAAAAGACAAAAACATGTATGCAATCGCCATGACAACGTACCATTCCCTTCAGGGTGGCATCTGCTATGGGAGAGCGGTTACCATGGTAATCTGGCCATATATGGAGATTAGACGTAAGTTCTGCTAAGGGTTGTGTCCCCTTGTCTTTCGCCATCACCTCCAGGTGTTCATTGAGATAACTGTAAAGGTGGACGCCTCTAAAATAAATGATTAAAATGTTTGTTCTACGTGTTACTACAAGATTCCATCAGATGGCCTTGGGTTAAAAAAGTTATAGCACTCACAAATATAGAATTTGTTTGCGTGGGAGATCTCTGGTTCGTAATTTGCATCAAAGTAAAATATTACAATACAACTTCACAGGGGGGAACCGCATGCGGGTAACTGCAGTTACCCACATCTAATATGGCGTAGGGCTCAAATTAAGAGATGTTGTCGATGTGAGTTTTCATGTTTAACAAGTATTTATTATATGTCCATTTACAGAAACTGCAAGATATTCATAAAATAGGCGTTTTTGAATCGTACAGTTATTGAACAAAACATTTTGGAATGAGATATCGAGCATTGAAAATTGTGTGTGTGTGTGTGTGTGTGCGTGCGTGCGTGCGTGTGTGTGTGAGAAAGAGAGATAGAGAGAGAGTGAGTAAATGGCTCTTCAGGATGACGATATCTGAGATTGTAATAAAAAATGCTATTTGAATTTCATGTGGATCTCTTATTTTACAATACCATGACCATTTTCTATGGAATATTTTGGAGATATGCTTCAACGGTAAATGCGGAGGAAACAAAGTAAAATCGGTTACAAGGGAAGGTTTTCCTCAACATATACTCATTACATTACTTGAAATTCAAATATACAACTGTTTAATCAGTTTTGGGTGTGTTTACAATACTTGCGTTTCCTTTGCTGTTCAGTATATATTGACACAAGAGAGGATACTAATTTAGCATTCATATTTAATTAGAATGACAACACTCAATTTCTAAGATGAGCGATTTCTTAGAGTTAACTTTCATCCATTTCAGAATGCGATCATAACCTATTGCATTACGTTATTAGAACCCGAAGAACGTACTATATACTAGTATTCATACCGTCCACGCCATTATGAAGTACATGTATCTATACTCCGCCTAGTGTTGTTTGGAAGTTGTGTGGGCTGTGCATTTAGCAACACGAGAATGCCACTGCGTTTGACGTCGCTGGTGATTGATCCATTGCAAGGCTCATAAATCTCCCATAAACGCTCTCATATTAGCATGTATCGCATAACACAGTCAATTGAGAAAAGAAAAGGTCTGCTGACAGCTGGTTGAAGGCTGGAGCAAACGAGTTTCTCTGACAGACGTAATGTCCTAAAGATTAATTAGGTAAAGGATAGCAGAGGCCTCTTTAGCATTTCAAAAACATTTGCTCTTGGAAATAAACGCATTTTGCAGCACGTGTTTGATCCCGGGTAATGCAGCGAGTCGAACGCAGGTTTATACTACCAGTTCCTCATAATTTGTGTCCCACAACGTTGTTTCCAGTGTCGTGCTTTAGCTATGATGGATGTCCTAACGCGACCCGGGTCGATGAGGCATCTGCAAGCAAAAAGCCAATATGCTCACACGACAAAGACGTCGACCTGATAATCGTCACCCTGAATATTAAACCACCCCGTACTGGTTGATCCATGGACTGATATTGCAAGGGAGATAATCGAGGTCGAGGGTGAATGTCGTCAAACCTTGGTGGTAATTTCCGCGAAGAGTTATCGCCTTGGTGTGTAATAATAAGAAAGCAAGGGAGACAACTATCGTCCAACACGATAAATCACCGCCGTCATAACGTGTCCTGCAATATCGTGGAAGGTGGGACGAGAGAGCATCACCTGTCACATGTGTCACTCTCCCCTCGTTCCTTATCCGACATTAGGCGCTGAGGTATACAAAACTGATGACTAGCGCAGACGATCTTTCGACACGAAGGATAATGGCTGCACGGCCCGGCCCTGGCGACCTGTTCCCCTCGACTCATCATTCTGTCGACGTCCGCGGTCGTTAGCTTGACAGGGCAATTTTAGGTTGCTACGGGGAGAGAAAACGCCGTGGCGTGCTCGATGCTTCTTCCACTGAGTCTAATATGTTTCGGCAGAAAATTGCTTGACCTTTGACCGCAATGCTTCATAATTTTCCTCTTCGCGAAGAACTCCTCAATCTATTTCCAGGAGGTCGTCCCCTTTCATGACGTGATGCTTGATCACGCCGTCTCGCGGTCATCACACCGCCAGAGTAACGTTTGCCCTTTGTATAATACGGCACCTAATCTGTCCCCGACTAGCCTCCCCGGTGGACGCATGCAAATCCGAGACTCAGGCATCAAAACAAAGGGATTCCTCTCGCGTTATCCATCATCATTTGCATGGGAAATGGATTATTAAGCGAAATTGAGTAACTTTCAATCTGAAATACTAGAAACCAAACTCGTGGGGAAACTAAAAACAACTGAATTAGCCACAGGAAAAGTGCTGGTAATCTGTTTCAATAAGATTTATATTATATAATTATTAATGTATATCTTAGAACTTCTTCCAATCTTGAAATGAGACTAAACACCGAGTATACTATTACATTTATATTGGGTATATATTGCCTTTAAAATAAAGCAAATACGTAATCAGTAGTACAATACATACACTATTTAAACCACACTACCACACTGTTATATATACAGGATGATAAAATGTTAGAGACTTCTGAACAGATGTAATAAATACATATTCCAGTTTCTCTGGAACCTGTTCTGTGATGTAATTACCTTTCATCTAATAACAAATTACCCTAATGTGTTTCTACATGCAATCCTCAAGCCCCAGACTTATTGGCTTCTGTTTTGTACGTTACGTCTTGATGTCGTATATGTTTAGAGGGGCATTTGTCTTTAGAATATCCACATATGAAGCTGTTTACTAGCTCAACCAGACCTATCTCCGCGAGTTCATGTCATGACGACGTTATTGGAGTTTCTGAAAAGTCAAGTTGCGCACGAGTTACTTCCCTTGAAAACCTCTTTCTCTTGGAAGTCTATCACTAGACTTAAAGTCTTGTTTAGTAGGCAACTGGCCTCAGACCACAATTAACAAGTGGAAGTGACGTCAGAAAACATAGTGCTCTCCTATATAGGCTATGGCTTGCTTGCAGATACTGTTTTTGCATAGTTTTGTAGCTAGAATGACAGATGAGACTTCATAGTATCTAAAAAGGATGGCTTCATTTTACTATATTTTGCATTAAAGTGTGCACTGGCTCTATGCACGTGTGTCAAATATCAGGACTGACGTGAGTAAATTGGTCTACAGCGACCATGACTTTGTTTACCTTAGCGAGAGAGAGAGAGAGAGAGAGAGAGAGAGAGAGAGAGAGAGAGAGAGAGAGAGAGAGAGAGAGAGAGAGAGAGAGAGACGTGTATCCAACTGTAAGGAAAAGATTTAGCAATGAACACAAAATATTGTCAGAACAGTATTTTTACTATACAGGATGTGGCTTGTACTAAATAGTGATAAACAAATAAGTCAATTAATATGGTCTGAGGCAAACTGGCTTGTTCGCATACTACCAAGCATATTTAATGTCTGATAATGTCTTGTTTTTATCCAACAATAATTAACCAGCTCTGATACGTAAAGTTTCTAAAAATCATGTTTAAAATCCGTTGAATTAACACTGTTGGCATCCATATTGCCGGGATTTACTACGAAACGGCAAGGGAGATAATTCAATCGAACATTTTCAGGGGAGGTAACAACACTTTTTGGAAAGTCCTGTATTATTTACCGTTTACCGAAATCAACAGAAAGTATTCATACTTTTTCTAGGTGCTTTTTGTAGTCGCCTTCCAGCATTGCTGATTTCGGCTGACTGGTCCACACCTTGGGACGAAATAATCGCAGTCTTTATTCCTTACATATTGGACTTGGCTGTAGTCACGTGACTGGCGTCTCCTCGCTCATCCACCTGTCAATCACGAAGGCGACCTCCGACGTCCTAATGTAATATGCTACTCTTAATTGCCAGCATCAGGTACTCTCTGTCTCCGTGTGGCGGCCTCGTCGACGACAGATGTGTTGACCACGCAGCTCTGATTAGATACAATGTTGAACAAAGCACGACAGCCACCGTCTGTGGAACATACAATGTCATAACACGCAGTCACTCCCATTAAGGGAAGTTGTCACATCAAAATACCGAGGTGCATGTGCGCGATGTGGCATACATGGATGAATGTCTGTCTCAGAAACAAAGAGACCGGCTGGTATAATCTCGTCTCGAGTTTCCTCTCTGACATTATATCCACTCTGAGGGAAGAGCTGTGTCTTTGTCGTGAGATATTGTCAAGTACAACTTTCGTGGATATGATATGTCGTACAATTAGGCGAAGACGAGTACACGTGTATTCATATCCAAGTCAAGTACTTCGCGAGGGTACCCTCCCGAGTCATTAATCTTCACCCCACTAACTTAGTTTACATACATAGAGTTTTGAATGGGACACCGGCCCTCAAAGGCCCCTAGGTAGTAGGATGAGGGTTAAATACGCCTCTGTAGACGTAGTGTATGAAATAGCAGTCAATGACCCCTTTCTCGAGGATGGCATGTCGTATACAGAGTGTGAATATAACCAAGCACAGTGCCTCCCGAATCCTTACATATGTCTCTGACATCAGGGGGCTGCTCCTTTCTAGCCCTTCTGTCTGTACTTTCTGTCCGACGCATGCGCAGTTACACTGTGCGGTGTTTATCCTTGGTAAATGCGCATGTGTCGGACAGAAAGTAATGAATTTCAGGATCTGAAAATACAGATTGGTATTTCCTGTATTGGAAATCCATCATGATATGTATCCAACCATCACCATGCAATGGCATCAGATTTCGAGACCCAAACATTGAATAATAAATATCTACAAAAGTCAGCGTTTTGGTTTTCAACCTAAGGTCCAAATACAACACTCTTGTAGTTTACATGTATACCATGGCATGTATGTGCTTATCTATCTCTGCTGGGGATATACACAGCCTCGTGAAGCCAATGTGGCTTTCCTCACCATGTCGGTAATCGTACACAGTTTGCTTACCACGAACCACAATATTCTTCTCTCTGTACATTACTATTACATCAATACCAGTGATATTGATACGTTGCATCTTCTTTGAAAGTAATAGTTGTTCAACTCCAACCTTTTCTATTTAGAACTTGAAATTGTTTGATAAAAAAACAAAAGTGGTAGGATACTTGAAAAACCCGAGGGGAATATTCAATTCTAAGGGAAAACGTATATAATAATACACATCCGCCATATAGGTGTCTACGAAGTTCTTCAAAGAACACTGATATATTTCATGTGGAAGTTCCAGGAAGACCACATGCTGGTATATTCGTGTATTGTTGAAACAATATTATATGGCTGGATAGTATTTTGTTTGAAAAATATACATACAGTACGATAGTGAACTTCATTGGCTTATTTTCTTGGTCCCTGCAACTTTGTTGTTAATATTATTGCAAAGTAAACATCCGATTCCAATAGTGTATGCAGCAATGCATATATATATTATATATGCATAGACTATTGGAATCGAATGTTTAATTATTACAATATATTCATGTGTTTAATTGTAGACCAAATGGAAGCCTTTAAGCTATACTTACTGTACGTTATGTACTTGATTTATTTGAATATATAATTCACGTGTTATATGTATATATATGTATATATATATATATATTATAAGTGACGTAATGTAATTAATACAATGATGTATTATCAATAAAAGTCACCCACATTACAGTCGTTAGTATAGTATACTATACAAAAAGTAGTACCTCAATGCAGCCGTTTTCTATGAATAAAATACTTCTATGAAATCAGACACCATGTAGTGTCATAGAAGACGGCTGAATACAAAGCATATCAAGTTCAGCCAACCTGGAGGTACAGTAGTGTTAAAACATTTTACCATATGATTCTTTTACAAATCCGAATTCATTAGCTCAAATAACACGAAATCCATAGCACAACTGAGGTTATAATGACATGTAAGTAAATGTGTAACTGTATTTAAGTATGTGTAAGCATTTGGTGTGGCAACACTTGCTACTTGTATGGCAGTACTTGATTGTGTGTAAGCTATCGATATGCCAGTACTTAATTGTGTGTAAGCTACCGATATATCAGTACTTAATTATGTGTAAGCTACATCTATGCCAGTAGGGCCTACTTTTAGTATGTGTAAGCTAACGGTATGCCAGTATTTAATAATGTGTAAGTTAGCGATATGTCAGGGATGCGTGCAAGCTAGAATACATGAATACAATACTTTCCCCTACATGTAATTGCTCGTTGAACGGCTTCGTGCATATTGCTTTTCCTACACAGCGCCGCACGGGCTCCAGATCCGTAGTGAAAAGTATTAATACGTATTGCTACGCGTGCTGGCTGAACGGCTTCTGTAGCAATACATATCGATACGTATTTTAGCTTGAACGCACCCCTGTACTTTATTATGGGTATGCCTGTACTTACTTATGTGTAAGCTAGCAGTCTTCCAGTACTTAATTATGTTTAAGCTACGGATATGCTAGTACTTACTTACGTGTAAGCTACGGATATGTCAAAGGACAATCATACGTCAGCAACTTCCGGGTTATCGAGCACCAATGGCGCTTTTTCTCTCAGCCTCAACGTTAGCGACAAAAGCACAAAATTGCATAACGGTTCAGTTCTCTTTGTATTAGCTCTAAGCCGTGGAGTTAAATGCAACTGTCTTTGGCATTTAACTCAGTGGCGCTCTGGAGATTGGTGCGAGGAGAACCCGGAGGTCTGAGAGGGAGAGAGGAAGGGAGAAAGTAGAGGCGAAGGAGACTGCCTGAGCGTCTAGAGTGGAGGACAGGCTTCTAGCTTGACGGCCAGAAGTAGGGTAGGCCAGTCACTGTAATACTGAGATAAATGATTTAAGGACCCGTCGTATTGCGTGCGAATGACATGGGCAAATGAGGTGGTTATGTCTAATACAGTTCTGATCAAAGCAAGAGCTCCTTGCTGTCAGAGAAACCCACCATGAAAGGTGATTTGAGAGGCAATTTCCACGGCATTGACGGCCGGTGTTCTGACAGACGCTTCCTAGTGAATTGTAACGGGTGACGAAAATGGCGTTTATCCTATTAAGGCCTACTTTATGAGGATAACGCTGGCTAGATCAAAGTGCATCTCTGACAGGTAATGCTACTTAGCGAGGCTTATAGTTAATGCAAATATGACAGGGAACTAATCCCTTCAATTGAAATGACAGGCGATATTTCCTCCCTTGTAATGCTGGGTGAGGGGGATGGGGGCTGTGGTGGTGTTTGTGGTGGTGGTGGTGGTTGTGATGATGGTGGTGGTGGTTCTCTTGCTCGGGGGAGAGGAAAGCGCCACCGGTCCTGACAAATCCACGTCTTCTAAGACAAATTGACGGGTTTCTGTCGCCAGACTTTCAGATGGTAATCATTAAATCGGGAGGACTTTAAATAGAGCAGGCGACATCGAGACAGATGCAAAATTAAAGGGTTGTACAAATGTGCGTGGCTCGGAGTTGGGGATTGAGGGGATTTTAAAATATCATGGACAATGATTTCTTCTTTTATTAACGTCTTCTAATGAAATGGTAGGACGGTTCTAGAGAGGATGAGATAGACGGCAGTGGTATTCATTAGCATGCATTATAATATTATTTTATTCAAAATTTGAATTGTACGTAAACGGTACCATCCATTGCCATGCACGCCTACACGCAGCAGGAAATGACGTCATTGGTTTATAGGTACAGCAAATGCCAATGGGCTCCGCGTTTGCATTTGTCGTTTGGGATCGTAGGTCAGATGTTTCAGGAACCAACTACTACTAATATATGACACACCATTTTGCTACCTTATATTACACGATCTACAAAAAAAAGTTACTTTTATTTTCGCTACATGTGGTAATAACTAATAAGTGTAATTGAATGTGTAACTATTGGTTTTTTTTCTACTTCTTATATAACACACATTGTCTTTTTAGTGTGAATAACATGAAATTGTGCTTTAGCGACATTTATTCTCAATTTTGTTTTTCATTAGTGATGAGTGAAATTCATGTCAATTTGTAATAAAGATACATTGTATTGTGGTTATACATACGTAATGTTGCCTACAAGTATCAGTACATTTATAACTAACAAATGCGCTAGTATGTACGTTACTACTTACATTTAGTGGTTTGAATAGTTAGCTTCATTATCCAGAGTACAAATGCTATATATAACGTATCATTTTCACGGTAACGTATATTACAAGATTATTAACTGCCTGATGATGTCGGAATTGTTACCGACGAAACATCGTAATGTATCTAATATATAAATGTATATGTACATAGACATTTACTTCATTTATATTTAAGAAAAAGCACGGCAGCGGTACAACTGCTATTTAATACGTATCATTCTCACGGTAACGTACATTACAATAAAAAGCATGGCCAATGTAAGTCCAGACCTCGACAATATCACGAATCATTTCATCATCAACGCAGCAGACCTTCCCACGTAACGAGTATTCAATAATGTTGGCATTCATTTTTTTTACTTTGTTATTCCAATGGGACACTATAAAGAAAACCTTGATGTTTTTGGTTGAGAATCCATCCAATAAATCATCACGGACATGTTCTTTCTCTGTGTGTATAAGTGATGTCAGACACGTCTCATGCTTGAGCCATAGTATTTGATGTACCACTGACGCCAAGCTTCGATTATCAAATTTCAATTACTAAAGTTTGACGCAAAATGTAGCACGGGTCATGCGACGATCTTTTCATCTTTGTATGAGGGAACAAGGGAAATGTTTTCTTGATTTCTTTGAACGCCTTTAGCCATTATGCTGCATACCATCACCATTATCTCCTTGTCGCCGGTGTGGATGGGGCAATGCGATGGGTTTTGTCCCCTAATTGCCACAGGAGCGTATAAAACGGACCATTTAGTCGGTATGGGGGAGTTTAAATTGAGTGTAGTGTGAAGCCAGGCTTTGTTGTCGTGGATACGTGATATTACAGCATGTGGTAACATCCATAAATGTTCTTAATGTCAGAACAGCACAGAGAGATATAGACATAGTTATTGCAGACATAAATCTAATTGACTGAATACCTCTTATACAGTGCCGCTGCTGGTTTTAACCTATAGCCAACTCGTGGGAGGGCCATCTTGAATACTAATATATGGGTGCCATGATTCACTCGAGACAAATCTATGACCTCGGGTAATTCATCCCGTCTTTATGGCGAGTAGAATAGACATATATTTCTACGTTAATGTTTATTTACAATTGTTGAGCTATAGTGCAAATATCCGTTGTGCTGTAATATGTTTATGCTTGAGAAACCACATCATACATAATAGTAATTAATCTATAAGTGAAAATAAGTACCCATTTCCAGATATAACGAACCGTAGCGTAGCCATAGTTTTGAGACTATAACAATAATGAATAATTTATATATTAATCCGATCTCAAAGAATCTTACTAATTGCTTTACAGAGCTCTGTCTCAGTCATCTTGGTAAAATGTTTCAGTTGACTGGTATAAATATTGCAAACTATTTCGTAGAATAGTTATATGGGTTGATGTCATTTAAAAAAAAACCTAACATAATATTTTAGCCATTATGTGTTGCTGATCTGTGCTACTGATTTGACGGAGACTTTATATATAGAACTTCGCGATCTCAATAGATGCCCATCATAATATGTCATCTTAGTCTTTAATATATATTTTAAGTAACAATATAAAAGGGTCTTAACCTTGGAACTAAACATGTATGCAGATATGCCCCTTGAAATACTATCTATTCCATTGTCACAAGTACCCGTAAACACTAATAATATCTTTTAACACAATCCGGAATGGACACATTCAAACACAAAAATACACATAAACACTCGTTCTTTGTAATAAATTGACCGTAAATAATGTTTATTTGTCACAGTGAATAAATATCTTGAAACCCTAATACACATTAATGTACAACACGCTGTGAGCTGGTGATTATTGTCGGAAACAATGGTGGACAGCCTATGGTTTCAACAACGCCCAGACGTATCATCTCGATATGTCTTCCTTTGTTTTGTCTCGGACAACAATAAAATTCAAACCACCCTGAAGAACGACCGGATTTGCAAGCCTTTGATCTGATAAGGGGAACAGTTTTACGAGAGTTATAGGAGCTTATAGTATGCATTCAGTATAGGCAGGACTGGCCGCCCTGTACAGACGTCGGCTCCACTGACAAAGGCAACATCGTGTATGCTTCAGAAGTAACGTCGAGCACGATTTGAGTAACGACGGAAGAGCGTGGAGTTCAGTGGAATGTGGAACCAGGTAATGACCGGAACTAACTCACACTGACGCCTGTACACCGTGGGTTGTCTGCCCATAACATTGTTAGCGGCGGTCACTTCTACGGGGGACATGAAGGGACAATATTTACACATGCTGGTTTGGTTTGTAACCTCGTCCATCAGAATTCTTTTTCGTCACGTGGGGCTTGTCGTAGGTGTTTCGTGGAGACAATGGAAGATAGAGGCACCAGATAGTGTGGACGATTTTAATTATATAAACTAGACGTTTTTATTTCATATATGTCTACGTGCCATGGGGAAAATTAAAATAAACAATGTCCAATGTATCAACGTATATTATGTGAACTATAGATGCATGTTGATACCAATATATGTTTCTGAGGTGGGATGGGAAGTATTTTTCAGCAATTTCTTTTTTTAATGTTCTTTTACAAATCTTTTGTAGTTTTTTAACATTGACTACTGTTAACAGCATTAAAAGTTGCTTAAGTTAAGTTCGGTATAGCAGTTTTCTTTTAGAGCTTATCAATTCTTAAACTTTCAAGTTGACGAATTGGCATTTAAAAGCTCTTGACTTAGGTTTAACACCCTTTTTAAATCGTGTCCTTGTGGAATGGAGCCTGTCGGATTACACTGAATGCAGCAAATGTGATTATTAAAAAACAGACTAAATGAAAAGTCATTACTTTGAATGCATTGTGTCGATTGTTGGTAATTATTGTTGTATTTCCGGTTTACTCTAGAAGATGGTTTAAAGACATTTACATCAGTAGGCGGTATTGATAGGAGGCATTGCCTGTAGAGTGGCAATGCAGATATCCTTGGTCTGTCAGTACCAGCTGGTGCTTACAGGTTTACTGCAACATTCAGTGGCATGGATGTTTCGGGTTTCCTCCTGCCCTAAACACAAGTGAAATAATCTTGAAGGCGACTCTAAACCCCAATTTTAAAAAATAAATTAAAAAACCCATACTAGATCGTCTTGCCCGCCTACACAAAATATTTGGGCCTATTCGATTCAACACTCGACCTACCCTAGGGTGACGGTCGCGTGATGAAATTAGCCAATGAGGGAACTCGTATCATCATGAGTGTTTGGTCATTGGCCCTAGGGTTGGTCGAAGTTTGAAACGAATACGCTCTAATTATCCAGCAGCAGCAGCAGTTTTACACTAATAGCGGAGACGCATAAAGTACATATGCCCGAGGAATGTATACAGTAGCCTGGCTTGCCTTCTACTCATCCGCAGTTTCCAACCACCGATGCTCTTTCCACCTCACCCAGCAACACCATTCTGAAACGTCCCTAGCATCACCACAAGCATCACCCCGAGGGTTCTACTCCCCTGATTGCGACCTGGCAAAGATATCTGGACAAACTGTCAACGTGATGCTGATTGGATTTGACAGGGCCTGTCTATCAAGCGTGATGAAATAGCTTCGTGGAGCCTTTGTCATAATTGTAATAATGGACACAATACGTGAGTAAACGTATTACCCCGCCCATGGCAGTGGTAGTACTGGCGCTGGCCTGGGTTTTCGTCCGTCCCCGCAGACACTTCTTGATGCTTGATTATCATCGGCGTCTGGGCCTCTAAAACTCGCTGGTGGGCAACTAGAACCAGAATCGCAATGGCATAGGAACGTACCCAGACCAAGGGAAGCGTGATCGTGTGGCCGTCTGATTGAGTCACGGGAAGATCTGATGTGACCCTAGGCAACCAGTCACGTAAAGGGCTGACCTGAAAGAACTAGCGCAGCGTGTATATGGGGTTGGGAGGATAGAAGCCCGGTGGAGCGCCGGTTTGGATCTCCATGTCCTCATGTATTCTTAATACCGGTGTTTATTTATGTCAGAGCATCATAGCATATAGGTTCTGGAATTTGTCATCAGCTGGTCATCATGCTCATGTCGAGTTCGTGTACGTCACATGCAATAATAATGTGGAATTGCTCGTCTCAGACCTGAACTTGGAACTCTCAGGGTTCTGTGAGATGAACATTTAATATATGAACCTTTACACCTCTATGTACTGCTGTGCAATCCAAAATGGTATTATTATCAGTGGTAGTAGTAGTAGTAGTGGTAGCGGTAGTGGTAGTGGTAGTGGTAGTGGTAGTGGTAGTGGTGGTAGTAGTAGTAGTGGTGGTAGTAGTAGTAGAAGCAGCAGCATGCATGTTAATATACAAGCCTCTTGTGTTTACAGGATGCCATGCCACTCTTACAGTGTATATGCCAGAGATAGAGAGCGAGAAAGAGAGAGAGAGAGAGAGAGAGAGAGAGAGAGAGAGAGAGCGATAAAGAGAGAGACAGGGAGAGAGAGAGGTGAGGGGGAGATATAGACACAGAGAAAGATAGAGACAGGGAGAGACAGACTTACATACAGACAGACAAACAGAGAGATAAGAGACAGACATACATAGACACATAGAGACAGAAAAAGATAGAATCATTATAGACATACACAGATATATACAAAGAGAGAGCGAGAGTAGACAAGCAGGAAGACAGAGAGAGAGAGAGAGAGAGAGAGACAAATAGATAGACAGACAGACACTCACAGACAGAGAGATAAGAGACAGACAGAGAAAGACACAGAGAGACAGTCAAAGAGAGATAACCAATAAAGGCATACCGTACATAGATATACAGAGAGAGAGAGAGAGAGAGAGAGAGAGAGAGAGAGAGAGAGAGAGAGATCATCATATCAGACAGACAGGAATACAGACAGACAGATATAGAGAGAGACAGCAGACATGCAGGAAGACAGACAGAGAGGGAACAAGAGAGAGACATCAGACAGGCACACAGAGAGAGAGAGAGAGAGAGAGAGAGATAGATACATAGTGGTATGAGAGACACACACAAATGAATCGTACCCATATCATTGGCATACTCTGCTGCAGCCCTGTCTACTCTAATTACTCTGCGTGCTGTTCACAAATTACACTAATGTAGGTGTTGAAGCGCTGCCAGTTCGAGTGTCAAGGTAGGAGACATTGATTGGAATACATGCCACGGGCTGTTGCGAGATTTCACGGAAAACGAGGAATATATATTGCCAAGACGACCTCACAAGACGTGGTCTATATGCACCGTCTCGTCACTAGCATACGACTGTAGATAAAATACGATATTTATTGCAGTTACGTTTGACATAAATCAGGATGCGGGTATAAATCTTCTCTATTGTATTCAGGCTGTAAATAGGTAGGGGATTAGTATACGTGTCTGGAAAACAACCAATAAATGTGTAACAGTATATTGCATCTTAGCAAAAAAAGCTTTTTTGTTTGTGTCGTGGGTTTTTTAATTAATATAATGGTGGATTCTATTTTGGGAAATATATATTGAAGTCTAAATTCCAACAGTATGGGATAGAGAAGATTAATACTCAATTTTGTCAAGGAAGAGAATAACACATAAATATCTATTTTCAAATACGATTTCCGTGAAGATCACGGATATTCCTATAAATGGATGCATTATCCTGTTATAAGGATGTCACACAGTTGACGTCACGTGGTTTCACACCTATCCACGTGACATCCGGTACATGGTGACGTAAACAGTTCGGGCCCAGTTCCAAGACAAATAATTAATAAGTGACGGAAATGTCATTAATTTATGACAAATACAAACGCGGAAATATAGAATAATTTTGAAATATATGCGTCGGTGGGTAATATGTCTAATTATAACTATAATGCGCAATAACATAACATTGATTAATAACATGAGCCTATACATAATAATAAATAAAGAATACTAAACGAGCTTCCGTGTGATGCAATGGTTTTTGTTTGTTTGTTGGTTTTTTTTGACGAATGAATCGTGTTGATATCTGACGCACGGGGCCGAGTTTGGTAAAAGAAAAATCTACACGTGACTTGAAAATAAACCCATTGTAGTAAGTTTACTCTTTGTTTATACCATAATAGTATTTAGGACACGCACATGAAGACATTATATATTTTTTTGAGTAATAAGGCTCGACCATTTCCACACCGCATTCATGCGCCACGAATAAATAGTCCTTACGAATCAAATCAAATATAACATTATAACCAAGAAAATGTAGTGTGTATCAAGTATGCACGGTGAAAATGCCACAAAATAAAAGTAACTTAAAATCTGTTCTATATAGGCGCAAACATGAACATAGTTTCTGGATGAAAATGTTCAAGCTCACGAGATACACTGATGGATGATCTAGATGTATTAGGACATCGTAGACCAGCTAGAACTAGCTGGTATTACATTATATATAACAATTATAACATGTGTATAAGAAACAACCCTGTAGTGTAATGTTATGGAATACTAAACTAGATTCCATGTTAAACTGTTTGCCTATGCTAAACATCTATATGCAAATTGTGTTTCTCCATGTTAACATAATCTTGGGGCCCCTCTACAAAACGGAAACACTCCAACCGTAGCCAATAGAATACACCATTGTTACGTTCACCATTGTTACGTTTGACGTTACTGCTACCTTAGATTTACTCTGTTTTGTACAGTAGGGATGCGTTCAAAGACGCAAGCGGCAAAGGGGCTTACCAAACTAGCCACTGTCCCACGAGTCGCACGAACCATAGATGGGACATGGAACCAGTTTAGCTAAGCGGCTTAACCATCCCTTATGTCGTTGAACACACCATAGGTCTCTGAATACCAAAGTTTTGTTCATAAAACGTCATGTAAATGTTGAGCTTGAGCTTGAAATCGTACTCAAAATATATTTCGTAATCTCGGGGTCAGGGCCCCTCTCCACAGACCAATCGTAGCGTTACAAAGAGTCGTATCTCCTTAGCAACTCCATGCTAACGCGTATATATACACCAGTTACGACTCTCGTAGATCTACGATTGTTCGGAGGAACGGGCCCCAGTTCTTTATTAAATATCTTCTTTTTAATAAATATGAAAAATCACACTTTTATTATTGAAAGAGAAAATATTCAGACATCTTCCGGTGAATAATTGATCTACTTTTCTATTGACCGAGGACAACTGTCTGCTGTACATCCATTTAAAAGTTCAAAATCTATAGATTCTGCCTCCTTTACATGCTAGCATGATTTTCGCACTAGCCGCTTGGGAGCCACGAAGTGTCGTATCTCATGGACGTCACCGTGCTCGCTTCCTACAGCAGTGGGCCATCATGTTAGGTAAACACAATACAACTCTAGACAATCAAGACCGATTCACATCATCAGCGGCGCAGTAATCAATCCGTGTGAAAAATCAATCAATCAACCCGAAGTTATTTTGTGTTCTGATGCCCTATGACAGAATGACCGATGAGAGGTGACAGGGCAGCAAGAGCGCCCCCTATATTGGGTTGTCGCCCCTGCCACAGTGAGTGATGTCCCTCGTGCCCGCACGACTCCCAACCCAACAAACGTCACAAGTTGTCAAAAGGCAAAATTGGATCTGTCGCGATAAATTGTCACTTGGAGCAATGTAGATGAGAAATATGGAGGATTGAAGATTGGATGTTATAATGTAGTTGAGGCCATTGAGCATTAGATTTGATTGCTTTTAACTCCCACATTACAATTCGCAGTAACTGAGAAAACGACTTACTCACTCGCATGCGCACAATCACAACATCTAACTCTATATAGTAGACAGACAGATATTTTTATTTTATTTTTATTTTTTATTGTATGGCTTGTAATAGAGAATCTGGATTTTTAACAATGGACGTGACTTTATCCTTGTCTTCGAAATACCATTACAAGCTTTATATTAAATAGACTTTTGAATTCCAGAATTCGACAGGCAGAGCAAGATTGACGTAACCTTTGGCAACGGCGATAGATGCTGTCGGAAAAGACACATACGTAACACGAGTGTTGTGCATTATGAAAGGAATATTTAAATGAAGAAGTTGCTAAATCATGCAGTGTATAGCGGGTATACATGACAGTGTATGGCAGTGAATTGTGTTGAGACCATTTAGTAATATTTGGCATTAAACGTGAAGGAAATTAAAATAAAATAAATTGCCACAAGTCATACTTGCATTTAACTGACAATCATATTAACACATTAATTCAATCTCATGAAATTGAGATCCGAAATTGTACGACGCTCAGATATGTAGGCCTATATATATGGATGTAAAAAAAATGTGAAAATGTTTACGGATCGAAACGAAATTTGATTTGAATTAAGTGCACATTAATCTTATTCTCAAATGTAACAGATAACATTATTAAAAGTTGTGGACTGTATGGTCATTACATATAGTATGATAAAAGTCTAACCATCACCTTAAACTATTAGATATTTATAAAGTTTTCATATTGTACATAAGTTTGTACATAATATATACACACTTTGAACAGATTTCATCACAATTGCATTCATTACATTAAACTAACAGAATAAATCTTCAATTTCCGTTGTTCCTTATAGAACTGACTTATAAGACAATGCTGGTACATAAATAAATAAAATTATTTTAAATATTATTTTTAACGTAACAACAAATTACATGTTCAGATCGAAACCATTTCAGTAATGTCGGTTTATTGACAACACGCTTTGTAATTCCGCGAAGGTTTACGCGAGGCTACTCTCATTCCTAGACTCCCATCGTCATCCCAAATCCCGCTGTATGGCCTCATCGACTTCAATTATTGTCATTTTGCTTTCAGGCCAAGAAACGTACAAGACCTAAGTGGACAGGGGTTGTTACAATGTCCTGACATGCTTAGAACCAGAGTCGTCTAAGGTTGCCTCATCCTTGGCCCCCATTTCACAAAGCGACCTGAGGTAAATTAGAAAGAAAGTCAGACAGAAACAGCTGATTAAATGTTCAGAAACACGTCACAATAATTAGGTGCCTACCAATGATATTGGGTGATAAATAGAATCTCACCCTCGTGTGTTTTGATATCGTTGTTATCCTGATGAGGCAAAGCCTCGTATTTATGTTACTGTTATCAACTCGTAGGATAAATACGATATCAAAACACACTCGGGTGAGATTCTCTATATATCACACCCGGCTACAGATTTGTAAAACAAGTTTTATATTATTTTAATAATTTTGGAGTGTGAAAGTAAATAGTTTAAATATACTAGTAATTTATATTGATTGGTATTGCATTTGTTATTCATTGAAATCAGCCGCTGAACTATAGGCCTATAATGTGCCTTGTTCTCCTGTAATCTAGGCTTGCTAGGGGAAGATCATCCTCGAAAACACAGGCCATAAATATGACTACAATCAAATATTTGACGGAGGTTAGTGCGGTCATAATGGCTTGTGTTTTCGAGGATGGGGGAAGATTGGATGGGAGTATCTGGGGTGAGAACAAAAAGTGACACAGACAACAGTAAATATTTTTGGCATGTTTACGAACCAGTTGGTATAACATGACTTACTTATACACAGGGTAAATATCAACAGAAACATATCTAGGTTAGGCAAAAGCTGAGGAATGGTCAGTTCCGACGGTCCTAGGCTAATATTGCTTTGTCCAAGGACTCCTTCTCTGTCTGAAGAATTTTAGGTGGTCAAGTATCGTTTCTAAGGACGTACTCAAAGTATACGGCAGTATTGATCGCCCCGACTGTTCACTGCTACCTGAATATTTTAATCTATGCTACAAAAGAACAATCCAAATTGTCTTCACCATTGAAGCATATTCCAAGTGATCTTGGTAGTATATTTGGGTTTCCAGATAGGTCTCTCAGATCTTGGTAGTATATTTGGGTTTCCAGATAGGTCTCTCAGATCTTGGTAGTATATTTGGGTTTCCAGATAGGTCTC
>JAUTBZ010014232.1:0-20135 GCA_032361785.1 Lepetodrilus galriftensis
GCATTGCATCTTAATGGTTAGAGGTATACAGAAGTATTGCATCTTGATGGCTAGAGGTATACAGAAGTATCGCATCTTGATAGCTAGAGGTATACAGAAGTATTGCATCTTGATGGCTAGAGGTATACAGAAGTATTGCATCTTGATGGCTAAACGTATACAGAGGCATTGCATCTTAATGGTTAGAGGTATATAGATGGTTACAGATATACAGAAGTATTGCATCTTGATGGCTAGATGTAAACAGAGGTATTGCATCTTGATGGCTAGAGATATACAGGGGCATTGCATCTTGATGGCTAGAGGTATATAGATGGTTAGAGATATACAGGGGCATTGCATCTTACTGGTATGATCAATTGGGGAGGGGGTGATGGGGGTGATGACTCACCACTAAGCACTGACCAGTGTATCATGACGAGATCATCACGCCAGTGGCCAGGATATTCACCCTACTGAAATCATTACTGAAGCAATATGTTGCAGAAACCACAACGTGTTTCACATCTGTTGTCACGGCTATTCACACTCCATTGGCACAGATCAATGATACGCAGATAGAAATACTGAGATAATAATAATTATAGAATGGATATATATGTCGAATATTTTAAAAGATCAATAAAGTGTGTTTCATACAATTCATAGAGAATGTAGGTCATCGTCTCTCCCAGACAATCAATACAGCAGTCAGAGATGCCAGCCAGGCTCAAACTATTGCATACTTCCACCATCCAGTCACATGTTGCTACAAGGAACAGGCCGCTTAGGCAGGAAGGATGACGATGACGTACTCAAATGATTTGCACACTTTTTCTCCAATCTTGCATTGACCTGCTGATATCGTACTGGGGAGAGTTTGTGACGGACTTTGATTTTACACTGTCCCCACCCTGCAGTATTTAACAGGTATGTTTAAGGTAGGAGGTTAACCTGAAGCAGCTATGTGTTGTGGCAGGAACCACATACAATCCAATATACATTGCATCCCAATCTGTCATGGTAAAACTGGTCACCAACACATGATTTTTATTTTAAATGTTTCAGTTTGTAGGATTCAACCTGTTAAACTGATGGATAAAAACTGATAACTGATGGATATATAGAAACCTAAGAAACTAACAGTTCTTCCTAATGTGTATGGCATTGATAAATAATACTCCAAACAAATCTGAAATACTTTCCAAATGAAATCTAAATTTTGCACTAGATGAATGACATACAATTGTCAGCATAAACACTTGCCACCATCTTCATCATAGCACAAGAACAAATCTATAATTATAAATCTGGGAATATACACGTTACAGAGGAGACATAATAAACATATTTGTGCTTGCATTTCAATGACAGAAAATAAATCATCACATAAAATTGGTAAATAAATATCCAATTTTATCATATCTATAAAAGCAAAACAAAAAATAGTTGTTGCATTTTATAAAGACATAAAAGTACCCGCCCTCCCCCCCCACAATTGAAATTGGTCTATAAACATAAACTTATAACATAAATAGTTGTTGCATTTTAAAGCCATAAAAGTAAATCCCCCTTGATATATAAGCATAAACTTATATAGCAAAACAAAAAATATTTGTTGCATTTTAAAGCCATTAAAGTAAATCCTCCCTCGAAATTGGTAAACAAACATCCAAATTTAACGTATCACAGTAAACACTCCATCAAGCAACTGTGACGGCAATAAAACCTGGGAATTAAAATAGCAGCAGAACACTGAGAACATTACTACCATGCTTTGCACTGCAATTAACTCCTGGTGGCATTCACATAATGTCCTGGAAATAGACGTCCGTCCATACAGCTGTACCTATTTCGGCAAGGTGTTATCGTCTGACGGCAATCAGGGAAAAGTCCCCTGGCTTCCATGACTAGATTTATAAGTACAAGCCATTCAGGCTGTTTTGAAAGCTGATCGGCTCTATTTATATCATATGGCTGGAAAACAAGCTGGGGAAATCTTGATGACAAGTCACAAAAGGCCTTGGATAATACGGCTATAAATGGACATCATTGGCTTGATCTCTGTCTAGGTGCAATATTGTCAGTGCAGTGGCGATCAAAACAATGCAGATGATTGAGAAAATATTGATGGTTTTGGTTTGAAAACAACGCTGAAAAAGTGACGCGTAACTAAATTTACACTTAAAAGCCAGAAATAGTTTTCACAACAGGAAGTAAATGTATCAATACAGCTGACTAGGTAACCAATACCAAACATTGGCAACAAAATAAAAACATGATCATTGATACTTGATTAAATTGACATGTGACCACAAGAAAACCGTCAACATACCATAAATACAATCCATGAGATTGAACTCGAGCTCAAATCAGGAAAACTACTGCATTAAAAATAAACAGAAGCTTTACCCTATGAAGATGTATTGGATATGCGCTATATACAACAATTGAGGGAGTTAACAATGAAGTGTTAAGGGAATGGGATGGTGTTGATTTACATGGACTGGGGATATTAACAGAAAAATACAGGGGAATTAACAACAGAGCAGGGGAATTAACAGGAAAACACAGGGGAATTAACAGCAAAACACTAGGGAATTAACACGAATTAACAAGAAAGCACAGTGGAATTAACAGGAAAACACAGTGGAATTAAAACACAGTGGAATTAACAGGAAAACACACGAATTAACAGCAAAGCACAGGGGAAGTGACAGGAAAACACAGTGGAATTAACAGGAAAACACAGTGGAATTAACAGGAAAACACAGTGGAATTAACAGGAAAATACAGGAATTAACAGCAAAGCGCAGGGGAAGTGACAGGAAAACTGGTGAATTAACAGGAAAATACAGGGGAATTAACAGCAAATCACAGGGGAATTAACAGCAAAGCACAGGGGAATTAACAAGAAAGCAGGGGAATTAGCAAACCAAGTACGCAGGAATGAAGAAACACAGAGCAGGGGGAATTAAGAAAGGAAGCGTGCCTTCTGACAACTCCTAGCCAGGCAGCAGGAATCACTTGACCAGATATTGGTGTTTCTGCCACATTAGTATTCCGTCTGTGCGGAATCCTGGTCCACTTCCTGGAAGCATAAAGGCCTGGCAAAATGCTTACACTGAAAACACGCCACGGTCGGGATAGTTGAGGAGATCACGTTTTAACACCAGGAAGCAGGAGATAATGACATGATAAGTAGGATTATCATTTAACACCATTTGAATTCAGATTCCGGAACAGTATACATATTTAACAAAGAAATATCCAGACAACTAGCTCATATTTCAAGGCTACCATGGTGTGATTCATCTGTGTGCCAGCATTGCAGGAGATAAATAAAATAACATAAAATAAACCTATATTTCACTTAGAATATTCACTGGAGGCTATATCAAGCATATTATTTTCTGTGAGTGATTAATAGTTAATAAAACTTGAAGTGATCTGTGTACATAATTAGACACTGTGTATCATGAAAACACTTATCAAGCCTGAATAATAAAACTACTCTAAAGTAGATGGACATTGATGGTAGATAAGGATGAGAAGAAACGTATTTAACTATTTTATTTATCTAGCTCTGGAGAAGTGAGCATGAAGACTGGAATGCCAGATACAATGATTTAAACACCATCTGATACAATGAATACTTCACTGAACCATCTGCATCATGTTAAACCACCCATACTTACCAACATACCACCCATCCCGATCAGAATAACAAATCTCTTCTCAATTAAACTCCTTTGCTAAAAGACGTAAATTTTGGGCTTAAAACTACGTAATCCAATTTCACTGTTTGAAATTACTTCAGATGTCGCTTCTTTCTTTGTGCGCCAGTTGGTGGCATGTCTGTCTTGAGTGATGTCTACCTGAGCTGTTGTTGAATTTAATGATGATACAATCAGCTAATCTGCTTATCTGCAGGCCTGATCCACTGTGGCTGACATGATCCTGTCAACACAGGGCGAGGTCACAGATCCCCAGGGCAAAGGCGGTCCCTGATGCAAGAGAAGAGTTATAACCCATGTAACCGTTATCTCCGAGGCTAATTAACAAGTACGGCACCCACAACAGACTAATCCAGGAGGCGGACCATTTACTTTGTTCCTATTGGGATTCTCTTCATAGAAGTAGATCTCACCACCAACAAAATGGTGTGGTTCTAAATCGTTCTTTGTTCCATGCTACAAATCTGGAAATATTCATACCCTAAGTGTGGACTAAATGGTAATCAGGATCCGATGGAGAGGCTTATTGCAGCCGAGTGGTAATTTCATACAATATGGAAATGGAATATTACTCATGTTCCGTCTTCAAGTAGAAATACAGTCCATGACAAATGGTTCAGGCCTCACAAGACAGAACTCCTGAACTAATTGCATAGAAGGAACTGACTTAGAAGTACACAAATTTAAGAACCAAAAATAAAAAATAAACAGATATTCAATGTCATAAAAATTTGCATGTTCTCTTATTGAAAACTATGCATGATATTTGGAACCAACATATTTTCTTTTACTTCAGCTGACACCATTTTGCCACATTAACTTAACAGCTGTGTGCACAAGGGCCGTGCACAAGATAAATCGCAGTAAACTAAATTTCACTGATTGTATTTCAGCTGCACAATACAATACAAATTACATATGGTTGCAGATGACTATTATTCAAAGACATCCAGCATTTCTACTTCAATCTTTAAATATTTCACCAAATTAATTCTACTGACAAGTCTACCTTAATTTTTAGTTTATTTTACATTCCACTAAGAATTTCTAGTCATCAGACAGCAGCTGAAGTGTACTACAGCTCCACCCATGAACTCACAAGACCTGGGTACAACAACACTGGCAGTAGACTCTAATCAGAGTAAGCAGTAGTAAGTAGGCACTGACCGTCCACGTGTTGAGAATCACCTGAGAAAACACACACACCTGACCAAGTACTATCTATTTAAACCTGGCCACCCTGTCTTAGTGCACTGGAGCAGTTCAAGCATCTCATAGTATGGTTGGAGCAGTCCCAGTATCTCACAGGCCCTGTTGGAACAGTAAGAGTCTCACAGGCCCCTGTTGGAACAGTAAGAGTCTCACAGGCCCCTGTTGGAACAGTAAGAGTCTCACAGGCCCTGTTTGAACAGTAAGAGTCTCACAGGCCCCTGTTGCTCATAACAGTTGTAGCTACAATTGAGCACCCTATACCTCATCCTGCTAGCAGGAGCACCCTATACCTCATCCTGCTAGTAGGAGCACCCTATACCTCATCCTGCTAGTAGGAGCACCCTATACGTCATCCTGCTAGTAGGAGCACCCTATACGTCATCCTGCTACATGTAGGATGGAAAAGGTATCTATTGATATACCAAAACACACAAAAAATCATAACAGAGCAAGTTTATTTATTGTTTTCTTTCTGGGTGTGTTTCTTAAATTGAGGTTTTGAGTCGTTTCCAACATTACGTTGCTCAGCTAATTCAAACAGTAAATATTTGGCACAGGAGTCTACCACCAAATTCAGCCATACACCCCAACAGAATAACAGAATATGTTACCTTCCGATGAAATAGCAAATGGATGAAGACTCAGTATTTGCACAAAAAAAGTCATCAAATTGTTACCAAGCATTCTGATGATATAGACTTGAGTATAACATAGAAAATTAATCAAAACCGAAGATTCCCATAAAATTACCCAAGCCTAAGAATTCTCATGATTATGTGTGTCATTCACAAGACTCCCAGGATGTACAAATCGCAAATAGCGGCATTTGTAACAGTAATAAACTCATAAATACCTCTAAGTTAGCTACTGCCAAGGATTTGTTTTACCATGCTAGCAAACCTACTACTCACAGCATAAGGACGATGGAGGAAAGAGGATGTTCTGCCCAATAAACGTCATACTTAAAATGTGCTACCTCTCCTTTAATGTTAAGTGGATCATAAAAAGAAAAAAAATTGGTCGTAGGTTAACAACCCTGGAATGAATGTTTAAAATACAACGTATGCAGACTCTGATTAGCGTTGGCATCGAAACATATTAGCAGGTTTTTAGAAGTCCTGTTTTGAGATAGGCGTGCGATCTGAGAAGCACTGTGTCGGAGATATAAGAAATACTGTGTCAGAGCTATGAGAAATACTGTCAGAGCTATAAGAAATCCAGTGAGCTGAGAAGCACAGTGTTTGAGCATCAGGAATACTCATTACAGCCGTGTTGGCATTGGACCAAGTGAAGGCAACCAAACCAAGAGATATATAGGAATAGTACTACACCCAGCCCTGTTACATACGGTACTCGGCCCCGCTATGATTAGTAGTACACCCAGACCAAGGTGCTCTGTAACCACCGCTGACAATATCAGGTGGCACCACGATACTGAACACAATGTCTTAATTCTCTACAATCAGTCACTGTCTGTTCACCTTGCTGTAGCTTCTATCTGGGAGATTACAGTAGCTTGAGACTGTGATCTGTGTACTCGCTACGATATACAAACATGCAAGTACAGTCCTAGCCTCAAACTCAACCGCCAAATTACACGTCTCACTTATCATGATTTTGGCATCTTGATACGCACTCTTGTAACGCGAACACTTACAGAATAGTCTGCCGTGATAACCACAACAGAAGTACCATGACCTTGACATTATTTGGCCCGACTGATAAACATGTAGTAATATGGTAGAGAAGAGTAACCCGAGAATTTGTACATCCAACAGCCACAGCCAACACTGGAGAAGCAAAGTGCAGACAAGTAGATCAAGAAATATGTGCATGTCTTGTTTTTTGGCTTCAACAGCTATAAGTGTTTTCCCCTGTTAACTCTGCGAGGTGAGAGTTCATGCATGAGCAGTATGTTACTCTGGTAAATAGAAGTAGACACGGCAACGGCGTGGACTGTATCATCCCAGCTGCTACTGCTACATCAGTCCCACTTCCATAATTCCCCTGACAACTTACTATGAAATCCATTACTGGGTCAATTATCTGCCCATTTATTTCCAAAATTAAACACACCTAAACAAACCAATTGCGTCGTATGTCCCATGTATTTTTGGCTTTCACAAATTATGCTGCGTAAACAAACTTAATAGTTTCTCAGACAACTTTTTTTTTAAATTCGTGCTGACTAACAGTCTCTATTTATATTGTTTTAGGTTGAGTTTTCTTTTTGGTGCACCTTGGCAGGTTTTTATTCAAGATTTATTTTCGTTATTATATTTAAAGCTTTATATAAAGCATATGGTCCTAAAATGTTGATGTGAAACTAAGTGAGTGAGTGAATATGGAGTTCACCCATTTGTGACGAATGTGAAACTAATAAAACTATTGAATAAAACATTAAACCCTGAAAAGTCAAATTTGAAAGTGACCAAAACTGATTTTTTAAAAAGGACATAGCAGGACTTGAGTAAGTTGAGGGAGGTAGATTTTAGTTTATAATTCTTATTTCAAAAACAGAAATAAACAGGAGGTTGTAGCGTTTTGCGGGTATACATGATCTGAGAAACTATTAAATGATTCAACAAATATTTTCCTATTACGAATTTTAATTAAAATATGTATTATACCACACAGACATTAACCTAGATTATTGTACAATATGACCAATGCTTCTGCTTACCAGATGCGTGACTGCCACCAGCATCAGCAGGGTGTATAAGAAGACACAAGGAGGGAGGGGACGATGCACTGCAGTACTAGTACCACTGGCCCATAGACAGACAGTAGTCTGGACATTCCAATGCAATCAATGCACCTACAACCTGCCAGCTCACCCCGTCCTTGTACCTGCATATAACACCCGGCGTCTGTCCTATTGTATGCAGTTTGTACTTCCTTGCCCGTTCCTTCTTCTCCTCACTGCAGAGCTATCTGCAACGCCATCAACCTGTCGACAACTTTGTCAAGTCTGCATGCTGTGTATTCCAGTTCAAAGATACTGCTTTCTAGTCGTCTTTGTTGTACGCATTCCAGTATCTAGGTTGATGTTGGTTGTGTGTTGTCATGCCATGTTTTGCAAGAACTGACGATACATTTTATGGTTTCGTCCTCAAATCGATGTGTACTGGGAGGGTTAACTTCCTTTTCGTTACTGAATAATGATGTTTATCCTTGGTCCAAACTAGTTCGTCTTATCTCGATAGTCTTGTCAGGAGTATATCAGTGGCATACAAAACATTTCCTTTTATCCAGAAGTAGGCTAACCAGCTTTTTTTGCGCCCTTGCGCTTGTTCGTAAATAATTGTTGGTCCTGTGTTGGAAGATAAATGTACGTGTCCTTACTTCAAACTGGCTTCTTGGTTATAAGCCATCAACACGTTCCATTACTCCTATGGTATCTCCAGACATACAAGAGTTTCAGTCACCATCAGCAAAGATAGTCCAGCAGTTATTCAACAGGTTGTTTCTCCCGTTAAGTTTACACTATAGACTGGTTGGTAGACAAGTTCGTCGTGCTTTCAGTCACCACCAGCAAAGATAGTCCAGCAGTTATTCAACAGATTATTTCTCCCGCTAAGTTTACACTAAACACTGGTTGGTAGACAAGTTCGTCGTACCTTCTTTTGTAGGGCATGAAATGAAATGAAGTGATACAATTTGTTGTCCTATATGATATCTACGAAACTAAATCTGTCAGGTTAATTTCACCATAGGTCAGAGTCCATCAGGAGCTAAGTAGATTTGATTACAATGATGTAGGATGTCACATCCATGTCCAAACTGTATGCATGAATTCATAGTCACGCTTATGTATGCCGGTGTACATGCTATCTTAACGATGAATGCATACACACTGACTTTAATCAGTCTGAACATAGGAAACACAGGAAACTTATCAGTATCAACCCATCAACCCATTGTCTGCAAGTATCAATCTGACTCTGGTGTTCAAATATTTGTACCTGGCATAAAAGATTTTGAAAGATTTTAAAATCTTCAATTGGTTTAACCCTCTCCATGCTGGAGTCAAGCAGAGATATCCTATGGAGCAGTGTCTGTGTCTAATCCTAATTTCTTGAAACGCTCAACTGCCAATTTATATGGTATGTCCACCCTCGGATTGTTGTTTAAATAATCACTAATAATTTACCTCTAGTGTAAATAACAGAAGATTACACATCTTAATTGGCCACTTATTCACAGCGTGGGAGCTCTCAGATATTTGTGCAATCACATCCTCGAAGAGGTGATGCTTAATGAATTCTACACAATTCACTAGCATTTACAACATAGTGTCATCATGTCCTTTATTTCTGGCAGGCATAATGGTTGTCAAGGTAAGCGTTGGCCGACAATCGTCAATTGATTCAAAGTACTGGCCGACAGGTAGATAGATAGCCATCACTCAGGTAGATAACGACACAGCGAGTATACACAGATATGATATTATATAGGTGTAGCACTTGGAACACGTGACAGACTGAAGCATGTTGACATGCTCTGGAAGATATTGATTTTCATTGTCAATGCTATCGTTACTTTCCTGGTTATATAACATAATATCAAATTTAATTCCTATTTTATCGAGAAATCTATCTAACCTTATTTCTGCTAACGGTGACATTGTTAGCTTACCAAGTCATGCATATATGATTAATAATAAAATAAGAAGACATATATAGAACATTCTGAACTCAATTAAACATAGCATATGTACCTTAAATAGTCTGTTGACAGGACCCCATTCTATGCAAACATTGTACCAATATTATTGTCAACCAAAAATATTCAAATCATTATTAACATGATCAATATATGTAAATTCGTAAAATACGCCATTACAGATAGAATAGATTTTATGTCATTTCCGCATTTATGTAAACAACTGTTACATGCCTGAGGCCTATATATATGAACTAAACTATTATCATTATATCGACCCAAATAACATTTAATTAATTAATCAGTGCTTTAAATTACAGTGTGAATATTTCACACACATGTGAAAGAACATGTAAAACTACATATAAAAACAATGTATATTATGATATTAATATTTCTGGCACATTGTTTAGAAAATCATAGATACAATGTGACACATCTTAAATCTGAGAGTTGTCACACAATGTTAATCTGAGAGTTGTATGACACAACGGTGCAGTTCAAGTGGGAAGCGCGACAACCAGGGCTGACACAGTGGGCCCAATCCATCAGCCCTATACAGGCTGCCCATACCACTGACAATAATTAATCGTGGAGGTATGTGTGAGAGAGTAATTACTTAACGAGACCACAGTGGGCTGCATCCCCTGACATTTGTCTGCCAATGGCTTGACATTTCAACGTGGGCTCGGCACCATACACGAGTAAGAAGGTAATATCTCAACGGAAGCTACCACGGCAACAGACACATCTCACCGCTACTTTCTGTTGCATAATTGCCCTCTTTTCTGTGTTGGTAAGATATATCATTGTGTTCTTGTCCAACGTTCAAACTTTAAAGTGTAAATGAAATATCACTGCAATACAATTTCAGAATCTTTGTGAAAGGTTGTATTTTCACCACAATGTCGCTTGTGTGATCATAATGTTATCGGTACAGAACAACCAAGAATACTAGAAAATATTAATAAAAGGTGAATTATTATCAAGACTACATTCCTCTGGATATGCAAACTAGGCATCCCTTGATACCAAAAGAACAACGTTCTGAGAAAATGACAAATTTGAAAACTCAACAGTAAGCAATCCGATTTCTACGCAGGTAATATGTTTAACTATGAAATATGTTAGTAAACCGTAATTGAATGCCTCTAATTAATGACTGTTTCAAGCTGCAGGTATGAGAACCATACAGATGAAATGATAGTGGAGATGTTTATCAATTAACACTAATATGCCTACAGGCTGAAACTTGTACCAAGAAACATCAAAGAAACGTATTGCACTTAATAATGTGCTAATTCAGACAGATTTTACTGACTGTACTGTTGAAAGTGCGTAGCCACAAAGTCACACATCAAACGACACCTTGCCAGGACCTTTAGCTCACAGAAGCACACGCATAAATAACAACTAGCATATGTTAATTGGAGTACTACAATATACTTGTCCGCTTGGGGTACCAAACGTATAAATATAGTATGAGGTATTAATGACTAGCTTTCCACTTTTCAACACACGTATGTTCTGATGATCGTCATTGGTCGGTTGACTGCACAAGATCAATACTGTTGCTGTTGTATGTCTATGTAAATGTCTCGGAGCTTGTAAACAATGGTGATCGTCACACAACAAACACTCTGACAATAACAGTATGATAAACATTAAGACACCACCATTAGCACAGAACAGAACAGATATCATGTTTTCTGCATAGCAAAACTTTAGTTGAAAAATATTGTAATACTGTGACATTTGTGGCTGCATAACATTAATAGCACACACAGCAAATATGTTATATATGTATTTAGTGTTTCTCCTGAAAACTTTATTGATAAAAACTATGACATCATATGGGACAAATAATAGAATCTGTATGGATCTCTGTGATTCAGTATGTCCAGTAAATTATAACCATCTTGAATATTGTCTACAGGATATATTCTCAACACATCTTACTGCATAGAGGAAACCAGACATTAATCTCACGAAACCGCAATAAACGAGAAAACATTTTATATAGCCTGTAAAAATACCCCGATATATATATATATACACGCCTCGAAAAATCACTCCCGATACTTAAAGGTCTTTCTTGATCAATATCATTGTATTTATCCTGCTATTTGTGTTTGAGAAAAACCGCAATGATTGTCCGCTTGCAGTCATAAGCGATCTCCTCATGAATGGCAACAATATATCATGTGGAACGCAGCAGGGTTTTATTGACCATTCGGTGCTGGTTAAAAAGAACTAGCGTTTGATATATATATCTGTGCACAAGCTTCTTCCACGTCTGCCTCTTCGGGACAAATTAATTAGATAAGCGATCTGCATATGTAGCAATTCTATCCATCTTCAGTGGAGGCCGCAGGTTTCATTGAGAAGCTCTCCTTCTCGGAAATAAATCTATATTGCAAGCCCGGTCCGCTGCTTGCGTTTCGCCGGCATCATGGGTAATTTTTGCTGCTACAATCTCCTTGACCCTTGCAGGAGGTTGTCATGGAAACTGACATTTAAATGTCAGTGTTCAGGGCGAGTATTGATCCAGACTTACAGTGATAGTCAATGTCTCTTTATCCACGCTCACATCATCCAGCTCGGCTCTCCGACAAAGGGAGATCATTTAATACTGGTAATAAAAGCCGACATATAACAGCGAGGTCGTCAATATGCCCTCAGAAACAGAAACCTTGAAATAAATTCTCCTCTTCTTGGTTGAAATGGAAATTGTCACTCTGACCAAAGGCTCCCATATACTTGGAAATTGATTATTGTGTGTGGGGTGGATAGGAGGGGCTGCAGACAGAACATCCCACAATTACTATGGTACATAAATATATAAATAAGCAACAGATATAACAATGTTAGTTACCATGGTGGCATGGCCATAGATATGGACACTGATGACTTCGATATGGATACCAGTTACAAAAGTAAAACAAAAACCATCTCACATGCATTAACCCTCTCCCTGCTGGATTAGGCACAGATACTGTTCGTTAGGGCATCTCTGGTTGCCTTCAGCAGGAAGAGGGTTAAGGTAATACAAATTATGAAAATGTGCACTAATAATAACACTGGTGATCATCTCAATAACTCTTGGTTCTGAAGCTCAGACACTGGTGATCATCTCAATAACTCTTGGTTCTGAAGCCCAGACACTGGTGATCATCTAACTAACTCTTGGTTCTAAAGCTCAGACACTGGTGATCATCTCAATAACTCTTGGTTCTGAAGCCCATACACTGGTGATCAGCTCAATAACTCTTGGTTCTGAAGCCCAGACACTGGTGATCATCTCAATAACTCTTGAAGCCCAGGCACTGGTGATCATCTCAATAACTCATTGTTCTGAAGCCCATACACTGACTGGTGATCATCTCAATAACTCTTCAGAGGTTCCCACTCTCCCAAGACCAGCTCCAGCTGATTGTCCATCGTAAATCATGTCTACAAGGCTTTTAGCACCAGGCAAACACCAATTTAAACATGATAAAGTATGGTCAATTTATAATATTTTGAAAATAGTAACACATTTATCACAAAAACTGTTTATTTTGTCACCAATCATTTAATTGTCGCCATAAACAAAATTTACAAGAGTTTTACAACTTGATGACCTTGACCATAATTAGGTGTGGAACTCTATTTACACTTTAGCGAGTGTTTCACGCAGGCTCTGTTCAAAGAAAACTGTGATAAACAAACCAGGTGAAAGCGAGAACAAATTTTAACCTTCTTAATGGAAAAGAAACAAGTCGGCTCGATGGGGCATCTTCCAGAAGGAAGACTAATTTAGAACATGTCTGTATTTGCAGCCACCGCAGTAATCATGATGGGAGATGATTACCCCCCAAACAGATCACAAGTTGGAGTGCCCTATCCCCGCAGACCATATACAGTCGAGTCCAACAAATTAAATATTTCTACAATCTCTTTGATACAGCTAAAAGTTGCTTCATATAGGATATCATGAGGTCGGAATCTTCCACTCGGGGACTAAAAACAGCCAGAACGGCATTCAAAAGCCAAATGTAGTGAAAGAAATGTCATTTAGAGACCAAAATAAACAGAAATTGAAATGTTGAAATAGAACACGGACTTGGTCTTTGTAAATAGAACCAGTCTGTTTATAGCTGTATTCATGTAAGCTAGAGAGGAAAGGAGAATGAGAGAATGTGAGAAAGTGAGAATAGTGTTGGGAAAAAGTGAGAAATGAAGAAGATAACTGATATCATATACACTTACTGTACATACTCAATATTGAAAATCTAAGATATTATTAAGATTCATATTTCCAATATTACATAATATACGCAATCATATCCCAATCTGTTATCTAATCCTGTTGAATTAGAGTCAATAAAATATCTTGAAATAAACACAAATCAATCAGTCCTAAGACAAAGATTTAATATTATAGCATCTGTTATTGTACGCAGTGAATTGTACGAAAAATGCAGTCAGTATTAATGCAAATGAAATTGCATCAGAATCATGGGGTGATCCCCTGTGAGTGAGCCTTGAACCAGTTCCTAGTATCACAAAACACTGATACTTGACTGTCTAGGTCAGATGTATCCGATACTGTCAGGTTATTTCAACAGATGGTTGATATGTGTCTGTCTTCCTTCTAGAGTATACATCAATAAAAACAAAAAATATGCGTCCACGTTGAGTCAGTTTTTCATTAGCTTCTTATAGAAAGTCAGGTTGCCATCAAGAAGCTCCACATATAAAGAGAAGAGCATGTAACATATTCCCTATGCACCCAGTTCTGGTGATATCTTCCAGAGGCATCAATCAGTCCGCTTTGATCAGTGGTATTCTATACCTACCTTGATAACAGGAAGTGTGGAGGAACAATATTTGGCCACTGATAATCTACAGAAATATAACACTGTACTGAGAGAAGGAAATGCTCAATCTGTGTACTTCACACAGTCTGTGCCTTTATCAACAGGATGCTACAGGTACCTGATGAGCAACACACCTCCATATATTCACACTACTCAGTAACTGCCAACAACAGATACATAGTGTGGAAGGATGTTTTTTATTTATTATTTTTTTACAAATACATATTTTTTTAATTGGCGCTTTAGAGTTGTTTTCAACATTCTTTTACTTAACCCTCTCCACGCTGAAGGAGATGCCCTAAAGAGTACCTGTGTCTAATCCAGGGTTAATTTATCCATTGTAATTATATTGTATCAAGGATATAACCTAAAATTGTCTGATACATGTACCTGAAAAGAAATACCGAAAACAAAAACAAAATCGAAATATTCTTCATATTAGAATAACAAATGCTTCTTGAATGCATGGGTAACCATACCATCATATCAGAGGTTAATGATATCATGTAGACAATACAAAACATAAGGACAATGAATAGGTAAATCTTACCTTAATGCAATCCACTTCTAGCTCTCACAGTATAGGGATTAACATAGATTACCACGGTAAATATACATGTAAATTTATAAGATATCTGCAAAATGAAAACTTACCCGACAAAATTTCATTTCTAATATGTTATTGTAAAAACATACATGTAGAATACAGGAGAGGAAGCCAACAGTATCATTGTGTTTATACAAAAACATGAAACATACAATAATATTGACAAAAGTAACAATTAATAATACTATATTCATTGTGGAAAAGAAAGAAATTGCAACTGTTTGTATATAAGCATGCATCTTTAATCTTACTGATATAAGGTGAAAAGTGTTTTTTTTAAACCAATGTAAAATCTACATCTCTGTGCAAATCAATACCATATTTAATTGCAATATGTTTGGAATGAAAACCAGCATAATAAATGTATATTTATGAGAACTTCGAACAAATTCTGCGTGAAGGACGACTATGACAACGGACGGTACCTTTCTCTTGCCCATCGCTGCCAACCTCTGGGCCTCCAGGAGTGCTGCCCCTTGTTTCTCTATCTTGCCGTGACTTAGTTTCCTCACAGGATTTGTCAGCCATTTCCTGTAAGAGCATCATACAATACCATAATACCATAATACCAAATACGTACACTGCTACAACAATAAATGGACTTTTATGGAGAAACACTGGTAGATGGGTATCATCATTTCACAGGATATAAATAACGCAGAAACCGCATTCACTTCCTGTTAGAGACAATGTCTGGCAACAGTTTACTGATCTACTGATTGGTTTCTATAAATAACTTTTCAGAGATAATTAAGCAATGCCTTGAAGGTATACATGTATCCAAACATCTGTATATTACATGTGAAATATGAGGCATGTCAAATGTTCAATACATAAATTGTAGTTGTCCCAGTACGAATATCATATCAAAACCAGTTGATCATTAGTACCGGTAGCTTATTTATTATTAAGACCAGAAATTGTACTGACAGCCTGAAGCAGTGTGATGAACAGGTAGGTCTACAAGGACCTCCAGTATGAAACAGTGTAACTGTAAGGTAACCATAGCTTCAACCTTAGTAATAGTGTAGTCTATGTTGGAGATCAGGGGTGCGTTCAATCAGACAAGAGCTTACAATCAACTTACAAAACTAGCCACTGTCTCAAGAGTCGTATGAACCGTACATGGGACAGGCAACCAGTTTAGCTAAGCGGCTCACCCAGCCCTGTGCTGATTGAACACACCCCTGGCTACCATTGAGTTACACCATTTCATTTGATTTTTTTGGATTTTTATTTGTTTGTGTTTGATTAATGGGGTTTCGATCAGCTTTCAAGATTCTATCACTTCTATCACGGCTTGTCAGGAGGAAACCCGAAACATCCGTAGCACTGAATGTTGCAGTAAACCTGCGATCACTGGCTGGTACTGACAGACCATGGATGATATCTGTATTGCCACGGTACAGTGAAGTAAGTGATTATGGAGTTTAACGTCGCCGCGGGAATCTTTCACCCATTTGCGACGAGCCACGGTACAGACAGCGCATCCTATCAAATATTGTGTCAGAAAGGTAACTTTCGCGAAGATTTCTGCCAGGCTCCTGCGACAGGACTTGAATGTGGGCTCTGAAGTCCAACATTCAACCATTGCGTTACCACCCGCCCCAAGCTGTGTGGTACAGGAGCGCCCCAGTCATTGTGATGTAAAACAACTAGAGGTTACGCTTACCTAAAACTGCTTCTTCTCTTGGTCACTGGTGAAGAAGCTGAAGCATTTAGACCAGATAGGTCACCTAGGGGAAGAAACATGTATATACAATATCGTATAGGAATGGCCTTTTCACTCATTTGGTTTAAACATATTTTTATTCAACAGAATGAGGTTGGTAATCAAGCTATTAAGCTTATTTTATACCTCTCACTCATTTACGGCTTAACATCACTACAGGAATAGTTCACCCCTATCCAACAATAAAACATTCAATGATAATATAGCTAGTAAGATTATAATATATTAGCTGGATAATACAGCTGTTGTCTAAAATGGAAACAAGTATGAAAATATACAGAAAAGTTAAGATTTAAACTTGTAGATATGCAAAACATTGGTAAATGCCATATCCAGCATAGTTACATGTCCTGATGAAATATCTTTGTATTGTGAGAGCAAATGAAATTGCTGAAACTAAGAAATATTGCTGCATTTTGCTCCTTCAGTGTGGTTTGGTACTACGATTTTATGAGTGCTTCGGAACTTCAACATGTTTCCTGATGGAATGGCATAACTAATTGCTTGATAGGATATTATTGCTTGACATAAGCAGGAAAGGGTTAGATAATAACTGAGCAGCAGGATTGATCTGGAGTTAATGACATGTTGTGTACCGTATCACCACAATGGAAATATTCAGATTACATAATGGAGACTTTTGGTGTATGCACATTAAAACAATGGATTTATTTAGGATGCCTTTAGTGAATACTTGTATTCAGAAAGTGAATTGTTAAAGAACATTGCAGCAGCAATCTTTCACCAATATTTGACAACTGTATCAGCATCATTGTTTGACGCGAAGACGACCGCCCCAAATAAGCAGCTAAGACAGGATGTTCGGACTTCTTCACAAGAATACACCTACCATCAAGGTCCATGCTGTTCCGTGACGCTGGCGCCCGAAGAACAGCGATCGGTTTGAGCGCTGCCATCGGGACGAGCCCCTGAGTGGTCTCCCCTGCATCATTGATGACGGTCCTGATGAGACACCAGTCCGAGTGACCCGGTGCCGCGTCAAGGACCTCTACACTCTGACCTTTGCTCAATGACACTTCATTGGCGTTGGTGGCCGAGAAGTCCTCTATTACGACTGTGACATCGGTTGTGCCCTGAAACAGACAAAGACATCAGCTGGTCAAACGGCTGGTTGGAATATGTTCACATACATACATATACTAAACACAACTGTGTAAACCAATACATTATAGAAACACAATTGTTTAAACCAATACATTACATAAGAAAGATGGATCAGACCATAATATTCCTAGCAATATCCATCGGAGCAGGGTGACCTTGACACCCAAGAACTAGTTTCTGTCTGTATATACTGGCTCATTCCCAATGATAAAGATCTTCCAATGATCATGTCTGTGTTTTTATTCAGTAACCAGTTGGAAAATGTGTGAAATCAGCACCTAAGATGTGTGTCATAGAAGTAGTGTGAAGCTATAGTGACATTAGTGGAATTGCTATGAAGACGTCTGGAGTTTCTGAAGTATAACTCTGAAATCAACACAACAGACATGCCAAACTCTGAACACAATTTCTTCATATCAATGTCGATTATGCAAAGCAAGTCGGTAAATAATTGCATGAAATGTACATCAATCATACATCTGTCTCTCTCTGGTCATCTCCAGGGGGACCCTCACTTAACACAGAAGCAACAAGTGCACTTTCAACTACAGCTCCTAAGATAAACCACTTTCAGTCATGTTCACATTTTAGATCAGCATGACATTTTAGATTTTCATTTATATTGAAAAAGATTAACAATCTTATCGGAAATATTTACAACCGGAAAAAAACCAAAACATTTCAATATTAAACACTTGAAGTGAACATCATCCCTTCCAGACACTCCTTCCAGAAATCATCAACATTGATTTTCAAATTCTCATATATCAAAAGGCAATAATACATCTACCAACTTTCATGACAAAATAATGATGTAATTCAGGGGAAAAAATGTATTTAGAAAACAACATAGTGAATGCGTGAATTATTATTTACATCAGAGCGTGAATCTTTAACCCATACGTGACGATAGGAAACAAAATAAAACTAAATCAAACAATTAGACATCGACTGATAACCTGGTATATTTAGAATCTCTCATCAACATTCCAACCAACATGATACCAGTACAGGATTCACTGATGACAACAGCATTCTTGTATAACATGCATATCAGAAAAGAGATATTTCTCATTAAAACTAAATTTAAATATTTTGATAACCTCTGTACTGCAAAAAAAAGTGACATCAAAAACAGATACAGTGATATTAGCGTCTGATACTCTCCGCACTGAATGTCATAGGTGGAGTAATAGCAATCTCAAAATAGAACGCTAGAGTAAAGCAACTAAATTTATGAACATTCTAGCCTTCATCCCAGGTGCAACTGCCAGCATAGGGAGTCTGATTTAAGTGCACAGAAATTGCTTACATTAGCCTTGCAACAACTAGGTCCTGAATAAAACAGCTAAACTGCAGGCATTAATCCCCTCCAGTCCTCACACCTGCCATGATATACGGAAAATCCCAGCAATCTGATTGGCCGAGGTACCGGCGCCAGTCTTCGTTTATTACATTGTTATTTAACAATGATGTAGATCACAACATGTAGGTATTTCTCGAATGGATGTTCTATGTCTAAGGATGACAGGCTAATTTAAGTCAAATAAACATCAACTTTTTTTTATTCAATCTATTATCTGATCCCGACAGAACGCCAATGTAACACAGAATCGTGGCAATTAAATCCTAGTTAACCGGCTCGCGTCATCCCTGAGGTGTATCAGGTACTCTTTCATTAGTCTCTCTCTGGTTGGAACTAACCCGGAGATAAATCTTGCAACTGGGAGACGCCGAGGAAAAAAAGTACCGGCTAAATGACACAATGAAACAACAGTTACATCAATTGATGGGCGGTGTTGGCATTTACACCACGAGTGTATCAGAGATCATCTGGGCCTGGCATGTACGTAGAGGGCTGTTCCCAGATCTGGCTGTGATATGTGAGTCTGCCGATGCTCAACAGTAATGAAACACCCTAAACAATTGCTCATGACATACCATAAATGGCAAATAAATTGTCACGTGGCTGTGCTGAAACTTGGCAGAACAATCGTAACAACTCCTTAGCAACCCCATGCTATAGTTTGGCATGAAATGCATTGACCCCCCTATTTCGTAGATTATCTCGGTAAATACTTCAAAATATTTGGTGATCATTAAATAAACAGATTTTTTATTACTGGTGCAATATTTTTAATTTTTTTATTTTGGTTAGGTCAAATGAAATTAGAAAATGGAGTTTTTTTGTTTTTCATTCCATGAAGTATTTACCG
>JAUTBZ010014343.1:0-20129 GCA_032361785.1 Lepetodrilus galriftensis
AGTCTATGTGCTCTCTTATCTCGCCAGTATGTGTGCTCTCTTATCTCGCCAGTCTATGTGCTATCTTATCTCGCTAGTCTATGTGCTCTCTTATCTCGCTAGTCTATGTGCTCTCTTAACTCACCAGTCTATGTGCTCTCTTATCTCGCAAGTCTATGTGCTGATCTCACCAGTCTATGTGCTCTCTTATCTCGCCAGTCTACTCTCTTATCTCACCAGTCTATGTGCTCTCTTATCTCGCCAGTCTATGTGCTATCTTATCTCGCCAGTCTATGTGCTCTCTTATCTCGCCAGTCTATCTGCTCTCTTATCTCGCCAGTCTATGTGCTCTCTTATCTCACCAGTCTATGTGCTCTCTTATCTCACCAGTCTATGTGCTATCTTATCTCGCCAGTCTATGTGCTCTCTTATCTCACCAGTCTATATGCTCTCTTATCTCGCCAGTCTATGTGCTCTCTTATCTTGCCAGTCTATATGCTCTCTTATCTCACCAGTCTATGTGCTCTCTTATCTTGCCAGTCTATGTGCTCTCTTTTCTTGCCAGTCTATGTGCTCTCTTATCTCGCCAGTCTAAGACTGATAGCATGTGTGTATTTCAGATACAAGGAGGAATGAGTTTTTCCACAAGATGTTGCTGAAGTTGGATCCCAGACAACATTACTTCATATCAAACATTCTCGTTGTGAGTAGTCAAGCACCAACAGAACTGACTTTGTTTCAGATGATGTTCTGGGTCATTATTACAAATTACAAATTCATAGCTACTATATATTTTTAATTGGGGTTTAGAGTCGCTTTCTAGATTACTTTCACTGACACTATATTTCATCTAAATAGTTCTGGCTCTGGATTCTAATGTCAAACTCCATCTTCTATTAGTTCTGACTGCCATCATAATTCTGACTGCCTTCATAGTTCTGACCATCTTCCAAGTTCTGACTTTAGCTCCAACCTTCTGACTTTAGCTCCAAAGTTCTGACTTTAGCTCCAACTTTCTGACTTTAGCTCCAAAGTTCTGACTTTTGCTTCCAAGTTCTGACTTTAGCTCCAACTTTCTGACTTTAGCTCCAACCTTCTGACTTTAGCTCCAAAGTTCTGACTTTACCTTCAAAGTTGTGACTATTTCTGTTCCAGATTAAGCAGTACCGTGACTTCCTGTCTCTCCTCCCAGAACATCTGGCTCTGAAGATCCTCCGCCATCTGACACCCCAGGAACTTGTGTTAGCCAGCAAGGTGAGATGTGTTCTCATGTGTTAGCCAGCAGGGTGAGATGTGTTCTCATGTGTTAGCCAGCAAGGTGAGATGTGTTCTCATGTGTTAGCCAGCAGGGTGAGATGTGTTCTCATGTTAGCCAGCAAGGTGAGATGTGTTCTCATATGTTAGCCAGCAGGGTGAGATGTGTTCTCATGTGTTAGCCAGCAAGGTGAGATGTGTTCTCATGTGGTCCATCTTCCCGAGGAAGTGGTGTTTGCAATACTGTGAAAACCTTGCCCAATCTCATAGGATAATAATACAAAGTTTACTTTTGTGGTTCTCTTTACTATTGATTTGAATGTGTGTCTAGATTTTTAAAATATTATTAGTGATATATTGCTCATCTCCCTTGACTCCCAGGTGAGCAAAACTTGGCAGCGACTGGCCAACACCAATGACCTCTGGAGGACAAAGTGCAGCGAGGTCAAGATGGAGGTGCCAGTAGATGGAGTTCCGGTGTGGAAGAAGCTGTTCCGAGACAACATGTACCTCCGGATCAACTGGAACAACGGCATCTGTAACAAAGTGGACCTGAAGGGCCACACGGACAAGTAGGGATCCCTGACAACACCAGTAGTCCCAGGACATTGTCCTCAGTAACACCTCTGCCTATGATAGATCTATGTTAGATCAGGGGCCCATTGCACAGCGCTCATGTAGCGCTACACTGGTTGTAACTGGACTTCCAATAAACATTGTCCTCAGTAACACTATATTAGACCCAGTAACTATATATTAGACGAAGGTGGTGTTCCATTGACAATCTTGGACGCACATCTGGACAGGGGGCTGCTTCTTTCTAAATGTTCTGTCTGTATTTTCTGTCCGACGCATACGCAGTTACACTGTGCGGTGTTGATCCTTGGTAACGGTGCATGCGTCGGACAGAAAGTATAAACAGAACAGCTAGAAAGGAGCCGCCCCCTGTCCAGAATGTGCGTCCAAGACTGTCAATGGAACACCACCCTAGACTCTCTTGTATGATACTGTGTAACTCTAAGGTAATACTAGCTGCAGCAATGGTGCATTATATGGCTGAGGCTGGATTTCAGGTTACGTTGGAGTTATGACATTCCATAATAGAGAGTTCTGGCCTGCGTTTCACGAAAGGGTTGTATATTTACTCCGGACATAAACTAGGACGTAAAGCATGAAGTTACATGAAATTCTGTGCTTTATGTCCTGATTTATGTCCGGTGTAAATATACACCCCTTTCGTGAAACACAGACATGGAGACCATCTTTGATAACTCCAGGTAACAGAATGGAATTGGAACCACCCATTTGGCCAACATTTCTTTTTCTTTTTGTTAAAGTGTTTGCGAAGGTTCTTGTTAACCCTCTTCCTGCTGAACGACTAATGTCCAATATTGAAACCCTTAATTTGGACAAAATCTATTTTTGTTGATAATTGGAAATGTGAATCTATGCTTATAGAGTTTTAATTGGTCGTTGATGACATGATGTGTTCTTCCGTGTTATGACTGTAGTGTTCTTCTGTCTTGTAGTGTTATGACAGTAGTGTTCAGCAAGGACTGCTTGGCCAGTGGGAGCATGGATCAAACTATCAAGTTGTGGGACATCAAGACAGGGGAGTTGTTACAGACGTTGAAGGGACACACGCGGGGCGTCTGGTGTCTCAACTTCTACACACACAACCTGCTCATCAGTGGCGCGTACGACGCTACTATCAGGGTACTGCTGAAAAACATTCACTTTTATATGTAGCGATTTAACAAGAGATTATGATATGTGTATCATCGACGCTACTATCAGGTTACTCGCTGAAAAACATTCACTTTTATATGTAGCGATTTAACGAGTGATTATGATATGTGTATCATCGACACTACTATCAGGGGACTCGCTGAAAAACATTCATTTTTACATTTAGCGATTTAACGATTATGATAGGTGTATCATCAACGCTACTATCAGGGTACTCATTTAGATGTCACATTTACATGTATCTACTTGATACACGATTACTATGATATTTGCAGCGATACGTATGGGTGAAAAATTCTCGCTGCAACGTTGAACAACGAGTCACTCATTTAATTTGATGTTTGCAGAATAGCACAATAAGGGAGATAACTCTTTCAGTTACCTTTTTAATAGCTGTAGCCGGTTGTCCGAGAACCCTTTATCTACCAGGCCAGCATTTCATGAGAGGGGTGTATATTTACACCGGACATAAAGCACAGAGTATATATACACCCCTTTTGTGAAACACAGACCAGGAATGCACACACACTCTGGGTCTATAATATGTCTAATTTTGAAACTTTTGAACGAACATGTTAATTTTGTAGTGAAGTGCAATAATAATCCCAAACTAAAATTGTGAATTTGATCTTTCACATGATATTTTGTATGTAAGACATAACTACACTTCAATTGATGTAACTGTTTTCATCTAACATAACAGCAACAAAATTAATTATCTGTAAATACTTTAGTATGGGTAGTTTAATTATCTGTATTAATTAGTTTAGTAATTGTAAACTTATTTATTTTACGCCTTTATTAATTCATTAATATTTATATAATTTATAGCCTTTCGATATGTATTTATTTTTTAGATATTCCGCAGTTTATCTTTTCTTCTCTCATTGAAACTCTACCCTAAATTCTTCATCTTTATCTTTATCTTATATATGTACAGTGCCATCAGCATATGGAATAATACATGTGTATTAATATTATTATTGTTATGTATTATAATTATTATTATTGTTGTTATTGCTATCGTTATTATAATTATTAATTTAATGAATTCTACATGTCCAGATACTGTATTAAATCTGTCAAAATACTTATTTTATGCATTCAAACTTTACCCATCATTACACATTACTGAATTGTAACATGTTCTATGGGCCTGTGGCCTTGAATAAAACATTATCTCTCAAAATTATAATTATTATTGTTACTATTATTACTATTTTATTATTATTATTATTATTATTATTATTATTATTCCAGATCTGGAATCTGCGGTCAGGCAGCACAACTCGGACTCTGCTTGGACACGAGGGGCCTATATGGGGGATGGTACGACGCGGAAACATTCTTGTATCTGTGTCCCAGGACAGGACGGTACGTACAATACACCTGTAGTTGTCTCTGATAGTAAGAAGGTTAATTCTGAAACATAAATATTTATTCATTAGAAATTTGATTAAAAATAAATAAAAATTCCTTAATTGGATCTATTTTGTTATTTTTATTCTACTTTTGTTTTGTGTGTTTTATTATTATTATTTTTTTAAATTTTACGAGTTGGAAATATATGTCACATGTTGTACCTGATGTTTTGCGTGAACTTTTAACCTGTGGCAGGCGAAGGTGTGGGACATCGGCCTCTGTCAACTCCTTCACAGTCTCATCGGCCACAATGCCGCGGTGTTCGCTGTCGACATGACGGAATCTGGCGACATGATCATCACGGGATCCGCAGACAGGGTAAGGACACAAATATTTTGGGACAACTGTATTATGTGTATAAACAGTTTATATTTTATAATGCAACATTTTCTAATTAATCATTTTGGTTAGGTAGTGTGAAATCCCAAATTAGTGCATGTTTTTCATTTCACAAAGTATTTCCGAGATAATCTTAAGAAATAGAGGTATGCAAAAGTACATTATAAGATTATAATGTTGTTAAATCCTCTTCTTCTGAAAACTTAACTAATATTCCGAGACTATTGACACTGTTTGCGTGTGTGAGCAGAGTGTACGTGTGTGGGCGGCTGACACCGGGAAGTGCCGAAGAGTGCTGTGGGTCAGTCAGACGACGTCCGTGATGGCGGTCAGCGTCAGCCGCGGCTACCTGGCGTGCTCGTACGGCCGGACCATCTGTCTGTACCTCCTCAAAACCGCCAAGCTTATCAAGACCTTCCATGAACACAGGAAAAGGTACGGTCTGGTGGCCCGATGGTCTGGTGGCCCGAGATCTCGGAGCCATGATTCACCAGGCCCAGAGGTTACGAAACTCTTTGGGGTTCTATTTCATGCTTAGGTTTTGCGTTGAAATCCAAGTGGAAAATTTGAGTTGAGCATGGCATTGTACTCAATATGGTTTCATAACCTTGGGGCCTGTATTCTGACCAAAAACATTGTGTGAAGAAATGAGTTATTTAGAGAATAACCCACGAGATACGAGTGATTACGGAAAATATGTCCAGAGTGAAATTTAACATTAATTTCATGAGACATATTTTCTGTAGTCACTAGTATCGAGTGGGTTATTCTAATTGGAATAAATCATGATAAACTACTGAAAAACGACTTGACATAGAGAGACGGCCACAGTCCGCTGATGAGCATTCGTCCGCCTATAATGCCAAGTTAAAATCATTGTCTGGTGATGACGTCACAATCGTCAAATTATGCATAATCCACAGTATCGTTCATACACAGTAGAAATCCCCCACGTATGTTGTTAATTGTCATTACCCGTCATTGGTTTCAATTTATCTAGACACCACAGGCTGAAATTCAGTATATATTGTATCCTATTGAAGGATTGTTTGGTGCTTAGAATTGAAAAGATTCTTTGTCAAAATTAAAGCAAAATGATTTTTAGACATGCTTAGATTTTCCAATTTTCCCCTAAAGTTGTCAAATGTTCTCGATTGTTCCATAATGTTCCCCAATGGTCAGCATTGTTCCCCACCAAACATCGTCGTTTCCCACTGATCATCATATTTCCGTACTATACTGATTACAATTGATGTCCCCCCGATGATAATTAATTGTTCGCTGCTGTTTCCCATTGCTCCAAATATTCCCCCACTGTACATCACTGTTCCCCACTGTTCCCCAGGGTGGAGAGTCTGGAGCTGAGGGTGGCAGAAGGGAACAAGCTGGAAGGAATGATCGTGAGCGCGGGGAAGGACGGTCTGGTCAAGTACTGGGACGTCACCAAGTAAGTGAAGACCGTCGGCCATCTTATGTCACACACACACAGGAAACTGTTCAGGTGGCCATTAACCCTCTCCATGTTGAAGGCAACTTGAGATACCCCTTAAAGAGGTGTACATGTACCTAATTCAGCAGGGAGAGGGTTAAATTGAATGTTTATGAATCCCAGAAGACTACAAATAAATGTTTTGTGAATATTCTGATTTAACAAGAAATACACATTAGAGCTTTGGTTGATCATCAATGAACACAACCTGTCCAGTCTAAATATTTAAAGACTTTTATTTTATTATTTCTTCGTCTTCAGAATTATTTGTTCAAGTCTTAGAATATATTTTTTTCACTCTCCATTTTACTACTTTAAGAATTATCAGTTTCAGTTTTGACCGAGTATGTTTTTGTGATATTTTCCAGATCGGAGAGTGTTCAGACATTTGTTGGACACGACCAGGTGAACTGTATCTGCTTTGATGAACTGAGGATCGCCAGTGCATCCTACGACCACAAGATCAGGATATGGAACTTCAATGTGTAAAACTGTCAAACGTGCCAGGAGTGTATACTTCCCAGGGGTTGAGAAGGCTGTGAGTGTACACTGATCGCGACTACTGAGCTGCAGCATGTTTGGGTCGAGGCGTCTTAGGCGTGCAGGATAATATTGTGTTCTTCCGGATATGGATAAAAGTGGAGCGATATATCAAAGATTTCGATGGATAAAGCCGTTAGATCTTGAATCATAGACATTGGACCAGACATTAAGGGCGTGATCGATTTGGCGTCTTGTCATTTTGGTAGAAGTGATTCTAGGAAGAGAAATGTTCATCTACGCGCACCTGCTATGAGGTGGAGCACGGGAATTCGTCTGCCAGAAGATGAAGACGTCTTCTGCCACAAAACGATCAGCAAGAAGACGTATTCTGGAAGATGGATAGTCAAATCGATCACGCCCTAAAACATCGAGAAATTTTAACATTTTGGGAAGTTAATCAGACTATGGGATGTCAAGCTTATCCACCAGTCAGTGCAGTAATGTGTGTACACGTGTGTGTGTGTGTGTGTGTGTATGTGTGTGTGCATGCATGTGTGTGTGTGTGTGGGATCGCTCATCCCTTCCAGCCCCGAATCCAACCTACCAGAAAGACGTCATGATCACGTCCACACCGGCACTGTACCAGTCTGATGATGCATTAACATGCCCAGAAGCCATTGCTAACCAACAAGACATAGTGTGGATAAACAGAATCTCTGGTGGATTTGAATGTGGATATTTCTACTGAATGAACAGAACACCATGTTATATCTCTATTCATCTGTGACTCTGTAAAAAACTCAATTTTTTTCTATGTTAACCCTTGCCAGTCAATACTGATTTGATCTCCATTTACAATGAAGTATAGTTAAAGGGTTAATCAGTGAACTTCATGATCTCAATCATGTCAGTATTATTATTCCCTGCTGCACTGTGATAGAGAATGTCAGTCTCTCCATCTGTCTCATTGTTGGCTGCTATTGCCGAGGTATGTGATGTTTCTGTGTGTCGGATGTCTGCTTGTGACAACCACTAGACTTGTACATTTGTAAATAATGCTATTAATTTAAAGTATGCTTGTTGAAAAATACTATCTGTGTGATGACATATGTTATGTTACTCAACTTCCTAAAAATATTTCCAGAGCGCCAATGTTTTTGAAATCCAATTTGTTAACTTTGAAATAAAATAAAATACAGCCACAATGTTTATCCATTGTAAATCTGTCGAGTATTTTCCCAAACGTACAGTTTTCTGTCCATTATCGTTCACAAATAACATTTTTAAACTCACCAACTTGTATATTTCAAACCTCCATAAACAAGAAAACTCATCAGTTTTTAACTAATGATATGGATTTATTTCACTTTTTTACTTAACGCAACCACACAGACAATCACATGGGGTCGTAGATATATAGATAACAGACAGAACACAACACTAATTTCCTAACGAGACATATTATATCACTGGCCATTCTATCTTGATTAAGTCTCTACGTCGGATCACATGCATCATCATAGAAGATGCTAAATAACTGTAGATCACAACATTTCAAGCAAGGATTTCAGTGAAATAACGGAAACATTTTTTCACGGCTCAAACTCACTCATATGATACTACATCTTACACCAAGCCCCAATTTCTCGAAACAAGCTTACGTTTAGATTTTGTTTGATGAGTCTCATTGACTCTTGAGTCAAATCTCAGCTGGGTTTGAGTTTTTACTCAAGTAACAACACTGAGTAAATGGGAGAAATCTCAGTAGCAAAATCTCAAACTCAAGTTTGTTTTGAGAAATCTTTGTCTGGCCATGGTCCTATATTCTATCATCTTTGTATTATTGACCAACTGCAGTTATTATGTAGAGCTCTACAATTGTCAAATAAAGACATATGTGAAGCAGACATAAAAGGACACATTCTCTGTGTACGATTCTCCAACAATCCGACAAATCTAAATAGTCGGAACGTACAATCTTGCAGAAAATTCATCTTTTCAGACATTTCTAAAAATAATACAATTATTTAATTCACTTATGTTGCTATAGTATAGTACCGGGTATATACATTTTATTATCATTATATAAAAATTGTATTAAAATGTGTTTTCAGATTTAATATATGTGGGAAAACAAAATCCATATGAACATCCATCCAAAACAATTTAGATACTTGGTTGAAACATATTGGAAAATGTTGACCTAAATTCGATTCACTGATTTCACTTTGATTATTACAGCTCTCATGTAAAGGGATCTGGCAATAATAAAATATACATACAAAAAAAAAAAATTCCTCTATATGAAAATGCATTACCCAAACAAGGGTTGTCTAAATTACACCTAATACCTTAATTGAGATAAATAAAATTGGTTAAACTATCACAGTTGGAAGAAAACATGTGGACGTGTGTTTTCAATTTAATAAATTAGTTACCACTATATTTTTATATGGAATACTGAATGTCGTAAAATAATTTAACTGATTAATTTATTATGATAAAATATAATCGTTTTCGTAATTATTGGGATAAACATGTTTGGCACATTCTTATTTCCCAAAATAATTCAGAGAACGAAAGAATATGTTGCCTTATTTGTATTGTAAACCACCACCAAGACCAAGAAAACTAATATTAAATTAATAATCTAATACACAAACAGACAAAAATCAACAAAAACATTGTAACAGTAATAATATTGAACAAAGAAATCAAGATTATATATATATTACATGTAATGACTGCTATTCATCATGGTTTTTTTAAACACTCCATAGCTATTTCTTTTCTAGGTTATGGTAAGGTCGAAATGCCACCAAAATATAGCTAGGTTGTCTTAGAAGAATCTCTTTCATAGCAGACTCGGGGGAGCTATACACATTTTATTAGTGATTATTTACAAAGACAAATTCTCCTATATCATATACAATGCCAATGAATCATTGGAGCTCAACATGATTGTAGTGAAACAAAATAAATGACGTGATAATTTTATACACATTTCTCAAATAAACATTACCAATTTCTAACAAAAGTATATGATGAAAAAAAGACAAAATACCACAGAACACTCATCATTACCTAGGTATTGAATGATTAGATGCATTTCTATTGATCTTCAGTATATGATAGTCATTTATTATAAATTCCATTATCCATTAGGGTTGAAAACCAAACCTCCAATGATTTATTAAATTTTAAATTTAGAAAATATTTATATGGTAATAAAAAGATGAACCTGTGAAGTTATCAAAAATAAGTTCTCTGGTCTTCACACTATTTGCCAGACAACTGACAATAAAACTTACAAAAATTAAATCATGATTGGTAATTTCATAATAATATGAATATAAATAAAGTCTACAACAATTTTGCATTGTTATCGTTTCTATTGGTCATATCATATATATATATTACATAATAATGTTCTCCTAGTACAATCAGAATACAGAACTTAAAACATTTGGCATGACTTGATTAACCAAGTAAATAAATAACTTAGCAAGGCAAGTATAATGCAGTTGACAACTTGGATTAATTGTAAAACCGTGTACATTGAAGAAATGCCAACAAGATTTACAATGTTGTCTATTTGCATGCATAACCTGAAAAAACGCGACTTGACATTTTGAGGGGAATGGGGAAGGGGGGAGGGGGGTTTGCCTGGCTTTGAAATCGATTTGTGTTATGTGTAAACTGTGTCTCGTCTTGTTTAGGAGAAGAACATCAAAGTTTGCACTGAATATGCTGTATGATCTCTATTCAAGCATTCTATGGGAAAAAGTGTGTGTAATGGATATGGCCGACTGCGTCAAGAGATGTGAGCAAAATTATTTTACAAACAACCCTTCAGAAAATGCATCTAAAAGGTGGATCAATCAAAGAATCTGGTTCCAATATTACCAACATTTCTTGAGCACAATTTCATACTCAACTCAAAGTTTTATTCCCAAATCTCCATATATAAATTTGAGCTCGAAAATCGTACTCAAAATGTTTCATAATTTCACTTTCAGGGCCTGTTCGTGTAATGTTCTTGCTATTTTTAGCAATTTTATGCAATGATGATCCAAGAAAGGAATTTTGTAAGAGAAAAAAAAAAATACAATTTTATACCATTTTCTGAAGACATTTCACAATTTCACATCCTTGTTACTTTGGCTTTAGAAAGCTGGAAGCGGGATGTCAATTTCCTGTGTGCTATGGCTACTAAGTCTTGTTCAATAGCTGACCAACTATGGCCATTGATGACAAGGCATTATCTGGGTGAGATATCCTGTATTTCCATCAGCGATGAGATGGTGTTCGCATAGTGGCTGCCAAAAACTGACCGATTGTGAGAAATAAGTCGTAGGAATTTTCCGAGCATGTTACTCAGTTCCTCTGGGAAGGCCGAGAAGCCCGGCGGAACTTTCAAGGGTTCTGTGTGGTGAGATGTAATGGAGTCCTGGATGAATGTCCGAATTCTCTTCCCTGGGAAAGAAAATAATAATAAATTCAAAAATTCAAAACCTTTCTGAGAATGGTATATTAACCCTACCTAAAATCATAATAATGTTAACATTTCTATTGCACCAAATCCATGCAGAAAATGTGCTCATAATGCTACATTATTACCCCGGTCAATGGATCTGTGTGCCTCAACTCCCTGGGGAGTATGGAACCCAAGCTAAGTAGGCTACTGGAGAAGTCCTATAGAGCAGTAATGGTGATTAATCTTAGTAAGAGAGATAACCAATAGCATCTATCCACTGGGGAATAAAACGACAACACTTTTCTCCATCAGACATATTTCTCGTAATAGATAAGATACTAATAATCTGCATATTGTGGGGGAAGAGTCTGCAGCCACACTTAACAAGCAATAGGTGCTGTAAGTGGGGCGAATTGTTATTTCTGGTGACAGATGAAATACGTCATGATCGTGACGTTTGTTTGCGACGTCACAGTGGATTATTTGTGACGTCGCAGTGGATTGTTGCGCATTTAGATTTTTGACCAGTTTATGTCACCGGATATTGAGACCTTGCATGTGACGTCAATCAATACGTCACACAGCATTGTGGGTAGCAAGACAATGGGATTTTCTCATTTACTCAATTGTGTCTACTTGCAGCTCCTATAAATCCTAATCCTGAGAAGCCAGGCTGCCATAGAACAGCTTTACTTACTCATGATGACAGAGACGCTGTTCTCCGTCTGGGCGACGTCGGTGATCTGACCGCGTAGACACTTCCTCCTCTCCTCGTCCAGCTCGGGGAAGCTGTGCTTCACCAGACACTCGTTGACGTCCTTGTTCACCTGGTCAGCCACCGTCTCCGCCACCTTCGTGTAGTCTCTGGCAGGGCACGAGTGAGAGAAAAATTAAACCTGCATAGTGTGCAATATTTGGCAGGGAGCGAGTGAACATGGAGTTTAACGTCACTGCGGGAATCTTTCACCCATTTGCGACGATTTGGCAGGGATAAAGGGAAATAATTTCAATGATTTTATGGCAGCCTCACAAGCTATTTCCTGTCCCTAGGGTGTACACACATTTAGCCTAATAATAACGATAATGATCGCAGGTTTACTGCAATATTCAGTGGTACTGATTTTGTAGGTTTTCTTCTGCCATAAACCGTGATATAAGTGAAAGAATTTTGAAAGAATCCCAATAGAAAAACTAACGAAATAAATAATATAAATATTATGGCCTTACTTTTCCGTCCCGATGACGGACAGAATGTTGTTCTTGAGTGTCGTCTTCAGGTCCTGGATGCCAGATATGGGCGACCCCACTGTGCTGAACGTCACCAGTAGGATGGACGCCATGTACATCAGTTGTCTCCCCTTGTCTCGCAGCTCCAGAAATCTCCCCCGATCCATCACGAGGGTCTACAAACACAGGAACGTTTCATGGCGTGGATTATGGTTGCTGGCTCTGGTACAAAAGGTGCTACAATGCTTATTTGGCCAATTTTCAATTTGAATCTTACTTCAATGATAAATAATTGAACTAGTGCTGTACTATAATAATACAACTAATAAATAATAAAACATATTATCTTTTATAATCCAATGAAGAAAAAATTACTGGCAGATATCAGACTATATTTTAAATTTCATTCAATTTGGTTTATTATTAATCCCACATCCTCTTTAGTAATACGAAATCGTAATAACAACTCATTCGTTAAAATCTATTAAGTTGATAAAGTACATGTTCTACCTCTGGAATTAACCTGGCCCCGAGATTACGAAACTTTTCTGAGTACGTTTCTGTGCTCAACTCAGAATTGTGTTCATAAAACGTCATGTGACGTCATAGTCTGAGTACGTTTTTGTGCTCAGAAAGTTTCGTAATCTCGGGGCCTGATTATTTTTCGTTACCCTACCTCTTCAAATTCCATGACCCTACCTCCAGCAATTTTATGACCCTACCTCTTCAAATTCTGTGACTGTACATCTTTGAATTCCGTGAACCCACCTCATCATGTGAACCCACCATGACTCTACCTCTAGCAATTCTGTGACCCTACCTCTTCAAATTCCATGACCCTACCTCTAGCAATTCCGTGACCCTACCTCTAGCAATTCCGTGACCCTACCTCTAGCAATTCCATAATTCTGTGACCTCACCTCTGGGAACATCTGACTATCCTCCCATTGTAGCAGCTCCATATATGCCTCATTCATGATGGTGGCAGGCGTGACCTTTGACCCAGAATTAGCGCCATCTGGCGATGATTCCTCTTCCGCCTTCAACTTCTCAAAACTTCGCTGCAGCCATGCTTTCGTGAACTCTAGGCCGTCAGTTCCAAGCTCTGAAAACATACACACGTGTCAAGATTACAGGAATCGAAATTAACACTAGCCCGCTAGCCTGTGCCATTTCTCCCAATGCTAAAGGTATCCTAAGGGTTAGTAGAAATACATAACATTTGTTATTTGTATCACTATTTGGACTAGTTTTAAAGTTGCTATCGCCGCGAGAATATGTGTATGTTTGAACAACCAATACCAATATACAGCAACAACAGACTAGACCCTACAGCGGGGGTGGGGGTGGGGGGGGGGGGGTGTGTGTGTGTGTGTGGTTGGGAAAGGAGGGTTAATTGTGGTTTTGAGTCGCTTTCAAGATTCTTTCACTTATAACGCTGCTCGTCAGTTTAGGTCAGGAGGAAACCTCGGCTCAACCAGGTCAGCTCACCTTCCTGTTTCTTGAGGAACTCCTGGAACTTGGTGCGCTCGTACTCCACGGACTGCTGCTGGAGGTAGGGCCGCATCTGCTGGATGGTGAAGTTGGCCATGTCCATCTTCATCAGCTCCAGCACCTCCAGGATCTCCCTGAACACACACACACAGATTATACAGTGCTCCCTCGATATAACGCCCTTCGATGCACTGCGGATTCGGATACAATGCAGGGTCCGTGGACCCCATTTAAAAACATTTTAAAAGAAATTATAATGCGGGTGGCGTGTCATGGACCCCAACTACAGCCACCCACGCAGTCTTCAACATACATGGTGGATTTATACTGTGTATTAACGGTTCAGCATAATCAACAGTGTGGATTATGCATAATTCGACGATTGTGACGTCATCGCCAGACAATGCCTTTAATGTTTAAATTCTATCTAATAAACATACCGGAATAGCGGCACAATTTCCATTTCTTCTTTCAGCTTGGCGATGCTCTCATCTCGCAACGGAGCACAGTGTCTCGCCATGATTCCAATCACGTAGTCGGCATAGTAACGGATGTCAAACGTACTGTTCTCCATCTGCTGCTTGATAAGGTCAAGGTCGAGGACCTCGTTGACCTGTGCTCGTAGTCGCACGTGTTGTGGCAGCATCAGAGTCAGCAGCACCTGGTGAGTAAATACATCAATCTTAAAGGTAGACAATTTGGGTTAAGTGATAAATATAAATTACGTCGCAATAATGAAATTATACAACGCCAAAGCATATTTATCTTATTTGTTGTTCAATGGGCAATATACCTAGATGTGAGTATACGTTAATTGGTAGCTGCACGTCATACTCAGCATCACGCAAAAGGTTTACGATAACTCCAAGCTTTGCCATAGGCTACACCATAGCTAAGGATGGAGATAAAGTTATGTTAGAATTATGCTATTCCATATAGGAGGGCCCTGGTGTATTAGAATACAATAATAATAATCAATGAGGTCCACTCTCTTTACAGTAAAAACTTAATAATGGATTGACTGATTAGACAGCCGCCCTGACACCCAAATACAGAAATTTCCCTGGGTTAATAAAATTCTATTATTATTAATTATTATATAAAATGTCATTAACACAGGGTATTTTTCATTGTCACATTGTAATGGGATTAGTAAAGTAGATACATGTAAGGAATAAAATAGTAACATGTTTTATTTATTAGGAATATTTGTGTGCTTGCCTCTTTAATCTCCACAATGAGGGCGAGAGCTTGGCGGAACTCGGGCGGATCTTGAGAGAGTTCCTCTTGAAGGAGGTCCCAGAATGCCCTGTGCATGATTTCGCGAACCTTCGAGTGGATACTAAAACATGTAAAATAGAGACGGTTTTCTAGAAGCATGTTTTGCAATATTTAAAAAAGATCTTATCCAGCTGTTTAAGCTCAGGCCATTATTTATAAAAGTACAATAGCTTGTCTAAGAAAGTTAAAAAAATAATAAATAAAATAAAAAAATATCCGTAAATCCTTATGATGCCCAATTTCTTTCTACCAATACCACAAAATTCACGATAATAATAATAATAATAACAATACAGTAATCTCAATTCATAATGTCCTTCTAAAATCTCAAATTACTGGTACTCCATTATTACTATCCCAGTCAATGGATCAATGTGCACCTTTCATTTCACCTTCTCAATTCACTGAGGAGTATACAACCCAAGCTGCTATTTCTGGTGCTAGAAGGTTAGCATTCACCACACCTAACAAGTGTACCTAACAATGCTCCCACCTGTTTTCTGGCGCCGCCTTCTTTTCCAGTCGGAATTCTCCGTCCACCACGATCTCGTGAGCCAAGGTCATGTTCCTGACACCATTGGCTGCCGACATCAGCTCCTCGAACGTGACGAACTTAGGAGGGGAGGCTGGAATGCATGACGGTAATGAGGTGATAGTTATGCAATGGCAGAATATTGTTTTCACTTGTAGGCTGAAACCTGCTAAATATCTGGAATAAAAGTATACAACTTCTATCTTCTATTATGATTACTGCAATTGCTTACTTGAAATATAAGACCAACTGCATGTGTCACATAGTCACAGGTATTGCTGATGTTCAGTATCTGACCAATGGTAGGTGTCCAGTATCTGGCTAATGAAAGGTGTCCAGCATCTAGCTAATGGTAGGTGTCCAGTATCTGGCTAATGAAAGGTGTCCAGCATCTGACCAATGGTAGGTGTCCAGTATCTGGCTAATGAAAGGTGTCCAGCATCTGGCTAATGGTAGGTGTCCAGACCAGAATAATTGCAAGAACATGAAACTACATTAAAATTACAGGCATTTACAAATAAACCACTGTAATATATCTGCAAAAAGGTTATTATTGCACCATTTCTTTTGCAATTTAGAAATAAAGATAGAGAATATCCTGTTCTGTATCTGGTACTGACATGACAACATAGTTCATATCTCGTTCCCTGAAAAGGCTAGAAAACCTGGGTTCAGTTCTGTCCAACATTGTAGCTACGAGAGTCGCAACTATGGATACACATACTTGCTTATAACACTACGATCGCTCTATAAAAGAAGACCCTGGGGTGCGTTGAAAGACACAAGGGCTTGCAATCGGCTTATCAAACTAGCCACTGTCTCAAGAGTTGTATGAACCGTACATGGGACTCCTACGCCTTACTCAGCCCTATATGCTGATTGAACGCATCCTTGCCCCCGAGATTACGAAACTTTCTGAGTACGATTTCATACTCAACTCAGAATTTTGTTCATAAAATATCATGTGATGTCATAGCCCGACTCATAGCTATATGACATCACATGATATTTTATGAACAAAATTCTGAGTTGAGTATGAAATCGTACTCAGAAAAGATTCGTAATCTCGGGGCCGGGTATCCTATTGCCTGGCACCAGGGAACTGCAGGTAGCCCTCTCTATTATGTCTATGTCTTACCAGGTACTGTGAAACCAGAAGCTGCCGTTGAAGGTTGAGGACTTGGAGTCCGAGTTCGCCTCTTTTTGCTCTCTCCTTCTGCCTCGCTGCTTGGGTCGTCCACACCATTCTCCTCACCCTCCTGGCTGGCCTTGACCTCGGTGTGGTCATTCCCACTCCCTTCAGCATTCAGATCTCTGTCAGCCATAGCTACAGATGAACAGTTACCTGAAATTAAATCCAAATAATATAAAAAGAAAACAAATGTGTGATGTCATTTTACCATGTTTACCACATTGCTCTACATTAGAGGTGCCATGTAGATTCGCCTATCTTGCGATACGATACATATCACGATATCAGGCTCATGATACGATGTATCGCTATTCAATTTTTATAGAACTTTGGGAATATTTTCAGTAATAATATTGTATGAAGCAGGGCTCGACATTAACTTTTTGAGACACCTGTCCCTGTGTCCTGTCCGACATGTAACTACTGTGAAAAGGACTTGTTAATCTAGGCTATTTCACTTGTCCGCCTGTGGATAATACTTGTCCTGGGCAGGCAGACAATCCTTACTGTCGAGCCCCGATGAAGGTAATTATTTCTTAAAAAATCCAGTAAAAATAGGTCAGTCATGAAGAAAAAAAATGAAAACAATACACTTTGTTAATAAAACACTTAAAATCCTTATGAAAAATACTGAAATCTAACTTTAAACTCATTAAGAGCAGAAAAACCTGTTCAAATCAGGAATATTATGAAAACAAATCAATCTGAAGATGTTGTTTAAAATCGATTTACATTAAAATTATGAATCGATTCACAGAGACAGCATCACGTATCACGATATACGAGGTACAATATTGATGCATCGGTGAATCGTGATGCCCCTACAAAACAGTATGATTATTAATTTTATTACTGTGAGAATATGAATTAATTTTCTCATTTCAGTATGGTGTTTCGTCCCCTGATGAACTGAAAACTGTCCTGAAGACTGGAGAAGACCATGAAGAGAAGAAGAACATTCAGTCAATGTAGGCAGTGTGATATTTTACATTTTTTTCCTAATAATTCAAACAACCACCAATTTATTCTCCTTTTTTAATTATTAGGGTAATTATGGTATATTTTTCTTTTGCACAAAAGAAATAAATTTGTTGGAGTTATATTTTAGTGGACTTAGAGCGTGTAGTTCGGATGTTGTTCACAGGAGCAGTCATGGAGACGCGCCAGTGACAAAGAAGCAGGTGGAAGAAAAACGTCCCGAGGAATCGGTAGCACCGCCAGTTTGGCAACCAGAAAACAACAAGGAGGTAAAATCTGCATGCGCATATAACATGCATTAATACGTCATACTTATGATTGTACATGTTATTTCAGAGTGCTAACCCCTACAATGACCGTTGTCACAACTGCTTGGTTACCGTCTTTACCCGTCTATAGTACGCATTTTTCTTACCTAAAAACTGACCTCTGACGCGGGGGTGCGTGTTATTTACGAGATGAAATTATTTTTTTTTAAATCAAGACTCAAAAAGACGTCCGCCATTTTGAATTTTTTTTTTACAATCAAGACTCAAAAAGACGTCCGCCATTTTGATTTTCAATTCTTCAATTCAGCTGACAAACGATCGTTCATTAGATTTTAACAATCACATTGTTTCAACATTGTCTATTTCTAGACTTATTTGTTTCAGTTTTTAACTTGTAAATATGTATGACGCATATGTAATTGTATGTGTCTATTATATTTTGTACATTGATGCTATGTTTATGAATTGATTATCTTTGTAAATCTGCGGATTTCATGCCTGGAGGAAATAAAGAATATCTCTCTCTCTCGGTTTGCTTCGCTAAGGGAATAATCCACCTATCTAGACCTATTCTAGAAAGCATGCAACAACTTTACATCAACACATATCGGAGTGAAGTAATACATAGTTTGTGTCTCTTACGGGAATATTCCACCTACCGGTGCCTATTTGACCACTATTTGAATCTTTACAGTTTGTGTCCCTTACGGGAACATTCCACCCCTATTTGAATCTTTACAGTTTGCGTCCCTTACGGGAACATTTCACCCCTATTTGAATCTTTACATCTTTACGTCGCAGAGGGAACAATTAACCCTTTGTCATCCATTTAACCCTAAATATCGGAGTGAATTAATACACTTTGCATCCCTTACGGGATTATTTGAATCTTTTGTCAGCCAGTTAACACATTTAACCCAATCAACTTAATATTACTGTTAAATAGGGCTAGCCGCGGTAGTAAATCTGTGTGTATTGTTTAGAACTGCGGATCACTATCAACACACTCCCGGGTAATGATTGCATTCTGTAATGTCCTTTACTGTGTTGACTAGAGGCTAAGGGGATTAACACCGGCACGTTTGATATTTTATGAATTGACGAGGCCCGTGTTATATAGGTGAACATTAGATTACCAGTAGTAGTTATTGGGTAACAATAAGAACAATAAGATCATTATGAACAACCAGCGTATAAAAGCGAGAAGTCACTAAATACAGGCATCAGTTTATCTGAAACATTACGACCGTAATCATGGAGAATATTCAACTTCACGCTGAGCTCTACAAGAATGAAAGCTGCAGTATTGATGTCATCCCTCCTGGAATGATCACCAAGTCGGTGTTCATTGTTTTCAAAACTTCCTTCACCTCTGGCATTCTGTGGCAGCGGAAGGCATCGAGCACCAACATGGACCGTGTCCTTAACATCCCACCTTCTCTCTGTCCCCACACACGCTTCAGCCAGTCAAGGGTCTAGATGCATCTTTTATTGAAAATCTCTTTTGGCATCGTCTTCCTCTTGAACACCACATAGGGTGTTAGCTTTTGGCCATCGGCAGTCACAGCCAGCATGACTGTGAATCTGTTTTTATCGTTTCCCGTAGTCTTCATTGTAATAGTTTTTTCGCCTTTGCGGTCCACAGTGCTAGAATAGGGAATGTCAAACGTTGCTTCTTTCCATTGGCTATTAATTATATAGCCTAACGCTCCATACATCCCGCTTCCATATATGGACTTGTTATGACAAGTTTCCGGTAATCAACAGCAAACTAATTAGTAGCTTCTTTCTACTGACTGTTTATTCAGTGATCACCACCGGGTACAAAGAAAGGCTCACCTATCTAGAGGATTAAGAAATTCCCGGAAATTGAACCAATGTTCGTCAATTTCCTTTTATTAACAAAGCTTTTTCAACAATAAAAGTCAACAACTAAATACAGAGGTTCAGTAGTTCTCAGTGAA
>JAUTBZ010014454.1:0-34075 GCA_032361785.1 Lepetodrilus galriftensis
CCGCGACCGGTAAACTGTCAATCAAGCACGTGTGGCAGGAAATTTCGTTCATCATGGGGTCACGTGGACCAATCAGATTGCCGGATTCACTGGATATTTATTTATTGACACATAACTGATGTCATCAAAATGTCTCAAACCTTCTTTTCTAGATTGTCACTGCTGTACCATAAAATAATACTTCGCTCACTCGTTATGACATTAGTCATCTTGTTTTGGCAGTTTTTTAAAATATTGTGTTAAAAGTATGTACAGGGGGCTCAGTACTTTATTTGTGGTGCTGGCAGGAAAAAGAAATGTATTGTGTCTGGGTCTAGGGTCATTTGTACAAGTCATTGCAGATTGGTGAAAGTTTCCTACTGTGACATCAGGCAAACATTATCTCTCCTGATACTAATCCACTCATATGTATGGAAGCCATGCAAGTCTTTCTTCAATACATGCTTAGCCTGGCATGTCACAAAACAAGTGATCGAAATTAACACTAGTCTGCCAGCCCGGGCCATTTCTTCCAATGCTAAAGACGTAGGAATTCATAACATTTGTTATTTGTATTACTATTTGGGCTAGTACATTTTAAAGTTTGTTTCTATCACTGACTGACTGACTGACTGTGTTTGGTTGTAGCTGCAGAAGCTGCTGACGATGGACCCGACGAAGCGGATCACGTCGGAGCAGGCAATGAAGGACCAGTACTTCCAGGAAGATCCGCTGCCGTCTCAGGAGTGAGTACGGAACAGAGTGGGGGTGGGGGATGTTATTCCGACAAATAGTGTACCACCAATTTATTCCCCTGTTAGGATGGGGCAGTCAAGTTTAATATTTTTTTAAAAGTTTATTATTAATGGGTGCATTACTTTTTTTATTATATTTATCTTGTCATGTATGAAATCAAGTTTTTAACAATGTGCATTATTATTTTATCATTAATATTTAAAATATGTTATAGCATATTAATACTAGTTACTCATTTAATTGTTAGATTATTTAGATTTGATGGATTATGTCTTCTTTCAGTGTGTTTGATGGAATGCCGATTCCTTACCCCAAGCGAGAGTTTATCACCGATGATGACAATGAAGATAAGGCTGATACAGGAAAAATGGCTGACAAGGTACGCTGAATACTTTAATTTAGTTGTCAATGTTGTGCAATCGGATATCAACAGTATATTTGTGATGGATTTGGATAAAGTCTAATATAGGATGCTCCCCAACACACACCCCTCTTCCCTTGGCATAGGCACAGTCTCAGTAGATCTACAGGCTTGATTGGGCGAGGTCAAGTAATAGTACTAGGGGTGCCATCTCGGCTACTCCCCCATTTGATGATATTCAAGACAAATCTCTTAGTCTTTCATTAGCTTATCCACTTCAATAGGCAATAGTTATTTGCCATTGATAGGTTCATATATGTCTTATATTATCAATAAACAGGACCACGAGCCCTAGTGTTGCCCATATATATCTTGTGGTACGTGTATGATGGATGCAATCTATTACGTTGTTATTCAGGCGTCAAAGGTTGGTGCTGGTCAGAATGTGAGTATCTGGGCTGTTTGCTTTTCCTCATCAGCTGTGAACATAGCATCATACGTCCACCGTCAACAGCCGTTGTACTGCTTTTAACCATCATCACAAAATTTGTTTTAAGCAACATACTGCATCATTCCGTATATCTAAAAGTATTTCTTAGTGAAGCTTATTCACTAAATAGAAATGAAAAGAATTGAAAATGTCGAAATATGTATTTCGACTGATTTGGTATAATTTGTATCAATTTCAATTTCAATTAAAAAAAATATCAATTTATTTCACTGTGGGAAAAGCACAACAGCTGCATGCTACTCATAAAGTTCAACCACATGTTGTTTTATTTGAACAATATTTGTCCTAGTGAGTTGTACTATGCATGTATCAGTATTTGTATTTATAGTATTGTAATTTAAAGTACATGTATTATGTACATATCAAATATAGAAGCCATGTCCACTAGTACCCAGTGGTTTCAGTAGAATCGGAAGTAGGTGGCAGAGTAGCAAAAGTAAGAGGCAAAAGACCTGCATAAATCATACTTTCATCTACAAAGTAGTATCAGCAAGATTGAAAGTATACGGCAAAATTAGGGAAATACTCCGAAATGGACGAACAATTTTGCCTGTTGCCAGCACCTATTGAAACCACTGAGTACCATATGTTATGTTGATAGGAGTCAAATACCATTTGAGCTACAGACCCACTGGTTCTCTGTCTAATGACAAATATATTGTGCGTAAATTACAGACCTGGGGGCCTATTCTCAAAACGTTCTTAAGATCGTAAGAAAATCTTAGCGGTTCTTATAGTATCGCTACGAACTGTTCTTAGGCTTAGATGTTCGTAAGTACGTTTCGAGAATAGGCCCTCTGTTCTTCATGAAAGGGTCGTACTGCAGTTCTGGCCTAATTCAGTCTGTGTTCTATAAGCAAATGGCCTGAGTAAATTAGTCTGTTCAATGCTTTTGCTATAGCTGAAAATTACATAAACCTTGAATTAAGCCCAGACTACAGATACGATTTCCGTGCATTGCAGGCCAGGTGTACATATGGGCTTGTTTTGATGGTTATGTCGTATAATGGTATGCTGTATTATATTTCTTTGGTGATACTTAACTCTGCATTGCCATGTCCTTGTGTATAACTATTTCTAATTTCCATCTGAGAGCCATACACAATTTAGACTTTTTAACCTTTTCTCTGCTGGGTTTTATAAAATTGCTTCTTTTGAAAACATTTGGGATCATCCCCAGCAGGACAAAGGTTAAAGTATGTCTAATGCAGAAATATTTCAGGTTTTCTCTTTTTAAAAAGCCATTTAGTGCTATGTATGGCCATGTAGATATAAACATGTAAATAAAACAATACATTATATTTGTGCATGTTCTACAGCTGACTATTTACTAAACTTTCAAAGGGTTTTACGATTAGTGCCACTCATGATCAGACCGACTGTATACATTGTTGAATACCAGTCTTTCATCGTGATGTCGTCGTGCAACTACACCAATATCACTGGGGAATTACTGATTTACTCTGAGATTCAGATACATGTACATGTATGAAAATATTTGTCCTTTATTCCGATGACAGAACATATTTACGTCCCCCTGCCCTATCTTTACTGGCATGTGAATGTCTTCAAGCCACAACTTCAGCTTCTTCCTTGAATGTTCTCTGAGTATCGTTCAGTAGTTGCATGACATGGTTCCTTTTCCTTTCACATCTCACCAGTAGATTATTTAGACCGTGAATATACGTTCGCCTCGCCGCCTGATTTCTGCAGAGTTTTTATCCACTAGTACGATTCTGTTGTGTTGTGTGTGTTACGTTGGCCTAACCCATGCATGTGTGTGCTTACCATTATCCAGGTGTACAAACTTCAGGGTGGGCAGAAAGTAAGTACCCCTTTCTCTGTCTCTCGTCTCTGTCGCTGTCATACCACCCTCCACCCCCTCTTCATTACATCGGAACACAGGACACGACCCCCTCCCCCCATTATCATCATCAGTTAACATGACCATAACATCAGACATATCAATTAACCTTGGACATATAATTTAACATGACCGTTAACATTGGACATATTAGTAAACATCAGACATATCATTTAACATCGGACATATCATTTATCATCGGACATATCATTTGTCATCGGACATATCATTTTGCATTGAACATACCATGTGACAAATTGAACATATCAGTTGATATTGGACATACTAGTTAAGATGCATTTTAATATTCAACATGGCAATTAACATTATGCATACCAGTTAGCATTGGACATGTATTTGATTACATCAGACATATCATTTAATATTGGACATATCAGTAAATATCAGACAAATCACATACTTGACATACCTACATGTCAATTAGATATCAGACACATCAGTTAACATTGGACACATCCAATAATATCAGACATCAATTAATATCAAGCACATCAGTTAATATTGAACACATCAGTTAAAATTGGACGTTCAGTTAATATTGGATGTATCAGTAAATATCAGTTAATATTGGACATATCAGTTACCGTAATATTGGAAATATCAGTTAATATTGGATGTATCAGTTAATATTGGATGTATCAGTTAATATCGTCACAAATGGGTGAAAGATTCCCGCAGTGACGTTAAACTCCATATTCACTCAATCAGTTAATATTAATCATACCAGTCAACATTAGACTAATTAGTTAAACATTAGTGTCAGTTAGTGTTATACATCAGGCCTCAAAGTTAAACATTTTTCCAAGGAGCCATTTGGCTCCTGCATAGCCAGAAACACTTAAAATAAGTGAAATATTAGTAGCCAAATGCAAAATTAGGTCGCCATGGCTCCCAAATTAGTCGCTAAATTGAGCCCTGTTACATATAAAAAATCAATCAACATAATAATCAGAATCTGTTAGCATGAATATAATTCATTGAACACTATTCATTATTATAGCTAGTTTAAATGACATTGGGTTAAAGAATCCTGTTGAATCACTCATTGAAACTAAACTAAATTAAACTATAGTATAGTTTTTGTTCTTACCGGTATGCACACTATTTTAAGTCTAAATATTTTCTGAAACTCTAGATTAAACTTACAGTCCACTTTCAAAGAGTGGCTCAAGGTTTGGCACACTGATCAGATTCCATGAGTAAAACTGATTCAGATAACAATATTCAACAAGTTAAATGAATTAAACTTAAAAGTACCTCGAGTCAGGAAATTACAGTGAATCCTATGTGCTTAGATCAAACTCAAAATGTATTCTACCTACTTAGTTTAGAAATATACTACTTGTAGATAAATTATATGTACACATCATGTAATATTTTTCATATTTCATTCCACATCGAAATTCATTGTAGTCATTCACCATCATTTTGTATGCTAGGTAGACTATTCTACATACTTTATCATTGGGATGTTTGGTGTTATTGGAAGATGTTTATTATTACAACTCTCTTCATAATAAATATTTAGGTTGAGATTTATCCTCTGGTGCATACAACAAACATTCAAAAAAATGTTTTCTAATTCTAGTGCAAACTTTACATTTCAACTTTTAGCAGTTCAGGAAAAACAATTAATTTTGCATTATTATGTTTAAATGATTGGCATTCTATATTTCAAGATTTTCTTAGATGGACATTTAAAGGCATACAGTCACAGATAGTTATCCTCATTTCGGACTAGTTCTTACCTACAACTGCAAAGTACATTCACTCGACATACATTAAATAATGGCAATTAAAGCATTTAGTTCTATATCAGTGGGTTGTAGTGGAACTGAGTCCAGTGTCCACCGTACAGTGAAAATATTTTTGGAAGTACAAACATTATTTTATTTTATACTTCCAGTAAACAACCCGAATGGTCATAATATATTTTTTTACTTCATTATATGCAAGGTAACATAACTCGAAGTAGAACAACTAAGTATGAAGTGGAAACACCTAAAGTTGTCTCATCTCATTTTCTCTTTGAAAATGTTTGTATTTTTTGTTTGTTGTTGTACAAACAAATTACATAAAATATGAAAATAATGACAACCAGTGGGACATGCAGAAAATGTAGCTTCTTGCCCAATAGACTTGTGTAGATAAATCAAATGTACATACTTTCAGGTAAAAATGCATTTGATCATGAAACCTGTCAACAAACCGTGATTGTATGCCTTTAATATATGTATGGACCCATTATCTCTATTAACCTTCATTCTACATGTTTCTTACTTTGATCAGTATTCAACCCAGAGGAATTTTAAAGTGAGTACCGTAAGCAGCTTATGACATTCAGTAAGATTGAAAAGACATATTTAGTCATCCATAACAACATGATCACAGTCACTAGGCATCACACTATAGTCTGGTCACTGCAACGATCACATCCCCCATTTTGACATTCATTTCGACACCAATAGTACCTTGACACATACGTAGCTTCCAGGCTTCTTTCCTTCTATCCCCTTTCTATTATTTCTCGTCTATTTCTGCCTGTCATCTTTATTAACGACGCAACGCAGAAACATTAGTATGCAATCCCGTCTACATTGTGATGTTCTCATAGAAATGTACTTAGCCCACTGTTATCAGTAGACAGATCACTATATGCAGGGTTGCCTTAGGTATGTACAATATTCTCTCTACAAGCTGTGCTATAAGTGAAAGAATCTTGAATGTGGCTCTAAACCACAATTAAAAAATAAATAATTGTAAAATCCTAAATAAATTGTGGGAGGGAACACTTTTATGGACCAGATTTGGGTGTCCATTTTTTAACTTTCTAAGTTGCACAGCTGGGGCATGCTCTGCATCTAAGTAAACCCACAACCATTATCTACAACTGTATATATCCAAATAACCACAACTAGCTTGCCTTCATATCACAGGGATGACCATCCGATATGTTACTCACATCAAGCATACATCGTAGCCAGTTAGTGCCACATATATCCACATACTCAAGGACAACAATGTATAATACGCAGTGTATCGTTTCTCGAAGCTCTCATAGCTACTACGAGACCATAATGACCCATAGCAATCTCTAATAAATGGGAGTTGTGCACTTATTTGAGCGCTGTGGTTTCGTAGTGGATATGAAATCTTAGAGAAACGATACCCTGGTACTTAGTTATCAGGACTGCTGTAGATGGGATATTTATTTATATATTTGTCGTAGCTTTTGTTATATTAACTAGAATCAGTTTCATAGACTAATCATAGTGCTATGAGAGTTGGAATGTAATGTTGGAGCTATGACTCTTGTAGCACTGTGGTTGTTCTATGGAGCTGGACTCCAGTCAGGATTTCCTGGACAATACCTAGTCCCTTGTGGCGGTGACATTGCCCTCATTCACAAGGAAGAAAAAAATGTTAGCAATTTGGCAATTTGTTAATACCTTGGTTGTAGAGAAGAGTCATCATCTGAAACACATGGCCATTGTTTACTTAACATCTATCAATGACCCTGGGTAGCATGCATATCTAGAACTCTCTGTTCTATAGCTAGCGCAATGTTGTGTGTTCTTACGATATCGACCGATCCAAACCTGTGTTATTTAATGTGAGTTGACATTTCGACTCCCATGTCAACAATATAAGCGAGTATTTTAAACTTTTGAGGAACACTTTGATTGGTTTTGAGGAGGTCTTTGATTGGTGGATCCTTCTTATTTTTACTCGTCTGTGGTACTCAAAAGTTGCCCGTATTACCCAGGGCCTTGGACAAATATTAAGTAAACAATGGTCGTGTTTTACAGAGAATGGGGAGGAAAATCTATATGAATTGCCAGTCCGAGTCATGGTTACGAACCTGAGACTGACGGTTATGTGGGTGTTAAAAGAAATTAACAAATTATTTAACTAATGTTGACTTGTAATAAATATATTAATGGAGAAACACATCTTTTGTGAATTATATGTTAACTACACATAGACCTTATATTTCAAGTTAACCAAGCGGGTATTTTATGCATGGGAACATTCTTTTAACAGGAGTTATCTCCCTTATACCATACATTTCTATGCAGGGAATGGATACTGATACATTTTCTTGTCTTTTCTCCAGATGTATTATTCACAGGCAAGGATCCCTTTGTGATATTGGAACTTATTGCACGCCTCATTGATGATGTTAACAATTTTGCTGTTATACATTCCACTTTTGTATTTGTTGATGAAAATTGTTTCAGTATTTATAACATTTGCATTGTTGATCACAACTGTTGTTTACCTGTAACCCCGACACCCATAACATCACGTTCCACCAGTGGAAGTGGGATAGTTGATAGTGCGTCAGACTACAAATCTGAGGGGTTGGGTTTGAATCCTGTCTGGGGCTTGGTATCGTCCTAGTGGTGGAGAGTGTTAGGATGCTGTCTGTAAATTGTATTAGCTATTTGGGGCATCTCCAGTTATTTCCCCCCTCGCAGTAATCATTTATGATACCTCAAGTTGCCCTGAATGATGTATTGTCCTTGGTTCCACTGCATCATCCATGGCTTGTATGTCTTACTGTAACACACTGATGTCACAGGTTTTACTCCCACTATAAACATGATGCCATTGTAGCACTGAAAAAAAATGTTGCAAGGAAAATCATAAGACCTCACATTCACTCACTCAGGCCAAAGGCTTCTTGCTCCGAGGTTACGAAACTTTCTGAGTACGATTTCATACTCATGCTCAAAATTTACATGACGTTTTATAAAAACAAAATCCGAGTTGAGCATGGAATCGTACTCGGAACAGTTTTGTAACCTCAGGGCCTGTTTTATTCATGCCACCCCAACAATAGTCTCTTTTTCACTTCTTGTAGCTGAATGACTGAGAAATTGTTGCTTCAGATTATTGGAATGGTGTTTAATTGAATTTGAGAGTGTACATATACATGATGTAGTCAAGAAAGTGTAGTATATTTAGACTACGTGATAGCAGTGTGTACATGACGTCAAGAAAGTCTATTTTAGAGTAGAGCTATAATATGGGCTTGAAAGTGGCTCTGAAGGAACAGTTTAAGATGTATAATACTGTAACATTGGGCAAGGTTTGGTGATATTAGGGCCAAATTACTGTAGATAGAAATGACTAGGATTACAACAATTTCTCACAGTCTGGCTGTAACATGAACATGATCTATCATTTCATAAAGTAGGACCAAATGTTGCTCTGTTGTGGTAAAAGGGTGAAAAGCTTTTCTCACAAATAGTTTCAAGAAATCATCATCATTTATCACTAGAATAGTGACCATTAGTTTAATGTAAATACATATATTTCAACTTAAAAAGAATATTTATTCTGTTCATGGTGGTAGTAATAGTAAGCTAATGCCAGTTTTATAATGTTGACAACTATTCTATCTGTGATTATTAAATGGTCAGTGAGAAAAAATAACAAGAACAGAATTCAAGATAAATGTATTTTAAAACTGTAAACACGGTAAAGGATATATTAATTTGAGTTGTGTATTTATGTTTTCATCTGTTCATTGTTCAGTTGGTTTTCATTGTCAGAATAAACTCACCTATAAGACACTAAACTCCTATGAAAATAAATCTTTAACTTTTTGAAGTTTTTCCATTTTGGGTGGTACTAGTATTTTATTGTATGTCCAATCAGGTTTATTGGGACTATACTATAAACTTATACATGAGTTTATTCAGTGTCAGAACGTTGGTGTTGAGTTGACAGACATTCACGTTTGCAGGAGTTGAATGCAGCATGGCATGGTGATTGAAAACTAACAATAGAAAAATAATAATTCTCATATCTTCCACATATATGACTTGTATATAATAAAATATTTTCTCAGCACAGATGAAGTGTGTATAGAATGTGCATGTTATCTGGAAACATTAACTGTTCAAATTCACTTCTTAAAATCATTGAGGATTTTGTATTTAGACAAAATAATTGATTGTCTTTCTAGTAATAGGTTTTAGCAATTAGCAATTTGAGTCTTTGTTAGGCTTTCTAAGTGAGGGATTTGCATTTCAGATGTTTATTTATTGTTGAAGATAATCAGCTTTTTGTATCAATCAGCACTTTTCTCGTGTAATATCCTCACTTGCTTCACTAGTCTTGTGTTCATCATTGAGTCATACCGATACCAGGCTGTATCGTTGCACTGTCTGGGCCGTGTATTACCGTATCCAGCTTCACAGATAGCAAGCTGACTCCTGTTCCACTGAACAATCACAACACTACAAGAGTCGTAATACCATGTTAACATACATACTAGTATAGGAGTTGCGACTCGTAGTGCTGTGATCACCCTGTGGAGTAGAGGTCAGGGGATATCTGTACCAATTCTAGTTGTTCTCATAACCAGAAGGAAATATTGATCATTTGTAAATGTTGTTTTTAGGAATACTGTATACATGTATCTATAAATCAGTTGTTTTTAGGAATACTGTATATCTATAAATCAGTTGTTTTTAGGAATACTTTATATCTATAAATCAGTTGTTTTTAGGAATACTTTATATCTATAAATCAGTTGTTTTTAGGAATAAATTATATCTATATAAATCAGTCAAATTGAATATGCTTTTGTATTTTTCTTAAAGGTTTCTTTTTGGGGATAAAATTGTTGATATATTTTTCCATTAGACCCAAATCAGAATAACGGTTTTAGAAAATGTATGAAATCAAATTTTACAAATCTTTATTTAAAATGTTTTTCCATCCCATATGTCCATCCAATGTTATAATTTATAGCAATTTTGTTAATGGCATCTCTGAAATGCAATACATGGGCACTATTTGTATTGCATCTCAACAAGATGCCTTTCCATCATTTCCAAATGAAAACTAGAGTATTGAAATTATTCAAGCTAAATTCTCAAAGAAAATCTACACCTAGATAAACTCTGTGAATGTCATAATGCTATGCCAATGTACTTTGACTATTCACACAGATGGACACATTGATGGTAAGACGCACTCTGTGGGTGGAAGACTGGTATAGCGGGTCTGTAGTCTTGCGTCGACACTGGTCTTACCACACAGCCTAGGACGTCAGGACTTGTATGGTCGGATCCACGATAGTGTGGAAAGGGGTGGGGACAGTGACATCAAGGGTTTGGGCATTTTGGCAGAGGTGGCTATCGAAAAATCATAATTAATATAAATGTGAAAGGAGAACCTCGCCTCCCTGCTCCATTTCACTCTGGATCCGGCCATGACGTGTGTAGTATTTCTAACCCGAAGTCTGTCAAGTGTACCCATACTCCAGTGTTTCCACAGAGCTCGTTCCTTATTAACGTGTATCTACTGACATCTGTTCTGTGTTCTCAATGGGAAAGAGCAGGAGCTTGTGTTCTGACCATTTAGACACCTTCAGTGTCAAGTCTACACTGCTACAGTGGCATGCACAAGCTCCTGGTCTGTCCCTGTCAAGGTGTCTTCTCTGTGGACTGGTACGCCGTGGAATCTCGGCACACGTCTGGTGCTGCGTCGGCCTGCAACCAGGAACGCTGGACTCGGTAGTAAGATGTAATGTTTGTGTTTACAGCAAGGAGGACAGGGTGACCAGTCCAACCAGCCGCCCAACAAGAGGGTGAAAGTCATGTCTGCTTCCACCACTGCCAGTAGCAGCATGGTGAGTCTTCACTTTACAATATCAGCTAGACCTTGGATAGTTTTTAGGTGCCATTTATTTTTTGAACGAAGGCAAACTTTGAAATATCTCGCAAATTGTCATAGCTTCTAAATATGTCACGCCTAATGCACACTGTAAACAAAATTGTTTTGCTTAACAAGAAACATGTCTATTTTGTGTTTTAATAATCGTAACCAGCCGTTATCCTGTTTTCTGACAATGCCTGCGGAAAACAACATCACCCAAAACATTTTTGTTTAGCTAACCTGTTTTTGTTTAGTTACAACTAATAGAGCTGTTTTAATGCCCACACCCATTTCAGTTAAAAATCACTTACTGTGTTACTGAGAATTCTATTTTTTTCCCCCAGTATGGTGTGTTCTTCATGCATGGTCTGTGTATAGAGGATGGTGATATTTCAAGGGAGACAATGTTCCTATTATCATTTGGTTTTGTTTTTCCAGGGACACAACATCCATGGCGGCCAGCAGCAAGGAATGGTGTTCTCCAACAACACACAGACGTCGTCCTCCGGGTCTACGTACATGAGCAGGTTTTGACACGACATCACGGATAGACAGTCTCGGAACCTCGTCTAGAAGAGAGATGCTGTAGTTATCACCACCAGTGACACAGCTACACACCCTCGAAACCTTGTCTAGATGCTGTAGCTATGAGGGCATTTTATCAAAAGCAGAACATTGTCAAGGGGCATTCACGAGAATAGATTAGACGCAGGGTCGAAAGGATGTTTTGCTGCATTTTTACTGATAACTACCGGTATATTATGTAAGAATTGAATCTTGTAAAAGAAGGTTTTTTGTTTGTGTTGTGGTCCTGGGATGTCAACTGGGGAGTGGTTATGGCTGTGAGTATCCAGACTTTGTTCTTCATACGTATTTAACTGAAGACAAAGGTACCATTGTTTATCGAAGTTCTCATATCTACTAAGCTACCATAGCGATCTCTTATACACTGATTGGGCACTTATGATCACGCTATGGTTTCGTTGCGATATGAACTTCAAGAATCGATATCCCGAGTTTGAATCTGCCCTAGGTGTCAGTGTTCACAGAAGCTAGAGTTTAATGGCGATAATGATGGATGTGCTGCCTGTATGGTTTCAGTGCAGTTATCATCCTTGGTTTGTCAGTACCTTCATTGCATATGGATGGAAGATTCCTGCATGGTTTCAGTGCAGTTATCATCCTTGGTTTGTCAGTACCTTCATTGCATATGGGTGGAAGATTCCTGCCGCATTGGTAACCAACAAGTCGTTCACTCATCAGTGCTAGCAGATGTATTGCGACATCTGTGATTTTTAATATGTAACAGCTATCCTCTTAACATGTTCTTGCTGTATCCCATTGAGAAGAGATGATACATGTATGGTGCAGGAATGCCATCTGTAAGTAGACAGTAACCATGAACATGTTCAGATCAGATTTCGACCCTGGGTAGCAGGGGGAAGGGAGGTAATTGTTAAATAATGGGATGGAATAATAAGGATATATATGTTGTGACATGTTTATGTTTTAATATGAGGAAGATGAATGTAATGAGCCAAATTTGATGAAATGTATATTGTAATGCAAAAAGGTTGTGTGTAAGTAGTGATCTATAGGGACTGTAAGTACACACGCTTGACCCTTATTCATTTAAACTCTGGTCAAACATCTAAATGCGTTGCACGTCAACCCAATGATATCCCAATCCCATTGTGAAGTCGATGATATCCCATTGTGAAGTCAAATGAAAACAGCATCCATCGCAAGCTTCACTAGAAACTCGCCTATATTCACAATTTTGCTCTACAGATATTTTCGTAGTTAACTTTTACCATGTTTACTGGAATATTTTTATCAGAGGCCAAGCCCACAGGCACTTACAGTCCCTATATATTAATGCTGTAATGTTTGATCAGTTAGGATTGTGTACAGGTGTAGATAAAGTGTCTGTTGTTGAGAATATTGAATTATTCTCATTGTATGTTTGTCAGTAGATGCGAGTATGATAGTCCTGGTCCCGAGATTATGAAACTTTACTTTACGTAGTACAATTTCATGCTCAACTCAAGGTTTTGTTAACAAATCTCTGTATAAAACTTTAGCTTGAGCATGAAATTGTACTCCGAAAGGTTTCATAATCTGGTCTGGGCCTGGTCAAAGATGCTGCCAGAATTTGTTTCCATCAGGTATTCTATTTAAAAATGCTTCCAACATCTTTGACAAGGACTTGGAGTATGGAAGGAAAATGCAATTTGTGCAATTTACTGTTTTGTCATGTAATATTTTATTGTAAATAATGTTTGTAAATAAATTGTAATTATCCTGTATCAATGATTTGTAATTATTTTTTTTACATCCTGCCATTAGCAGAAATAAAGAATGTCACGCTACGGAGTGAATGAATACACAGGAAGATCTCAGATCACAAAAGAAAGCAGTAGTTGGTCGTTACGACTACCAAGGAAATACAAATCGGAACTTTGAAATACTGGAAGGAGATCCTACAACTGTGTTGAGACAAAGAGATCAGTGATATGATGGTCAGAGCTTCTCAGCCTTCTACTACCTACTGCTGCATTATCACGTCTCCATACCCCACGTACGACAAACAATTTAATAAATACATGTATATACATTTATTTACAAGGGTGTACAAATGAAAGAACTGTTCATCTTTTCCTGACTTGTTTCCACCGGTATACAGCTGAGGCTGTTTTGGTCTCCTCTTTTATCTTCTTCTTGTCAGCTTCCTTATCCTGAAAATACAGTGATGAATATCTTGTAAACCTCCTATGACGTCATCCTATTGTTTTCCACCGTACCTTCTCCTCTATTCAAGACCTCAAGTATTACTTCACCCAATTTGGGTCTTACTTGGAATGACCATCACAGAATGACTTGTCTAGTGTTTAATCACATATTTATTCTTTTTTGTCGGTTTATAAGTCGGCTAAAGTACTCGAATTCAGTCTTGGTGCCTGTGTCGGTGGGTGGAAAAGTAAGACCTCTGTCTTACTTTTACAACCCTCGGTCTTCCTACTGGCACCAAGACCTCATTCTCGTACTTTAACCTTTACTTCTAACACTGGTATTTCAAAATATCAGACTGTGACAAATAATGAAGAGCTTATTTGCCAGTGTGTTGTTACAAAACTTAAAATATATATTTACAAGATCATGTTGGGGGTAAAAGGGCCGTACCAGCAATTAGGAAATAAGTTTATGCTTACATCAACAATCAATGACCGGTTTATGGCACAGTAACAAACCCAGACTGGGATGGAGTATATTATTTTCTAATTTGAAACAACAGGTTTATCATTTGAGAAAATACTTCTATATCAAATACGTTTGTGACAATATTTCTCTTAATTTTTAAATATTTTTTTAAAAATTGTAACAAAATCTAAAGAAATGCCATGAAACGTCTTTAGCAAGGAGTACTGTTGTACTAACTAGGATAAAACAGTGGAGTGTGTAGTACAGTGTACAGGTACTCACCATCAGGTGGATCTTGGTCTCCATCTTCTCAGCCACAGTATTCAGCTCCTTTTCTCGGTCGATCCTCTTACTCAGCTCACTGTAACGCTTCTCCTTGGCTATCGATATATCCTGGAATAAAACACTGCATATCACTAATGGGCAAACATATTGAATTTTTTCTCTCCAAAATATCTATACTAGATAATTAAAATTGTAATTGCCCGGTAACATCATCAAAAAGAAATACAATGACAAGTATGGGAAATATGTAAATTACTAAATACTAACTATATTTTTGTATTGATACATTGCATTCCATAGTCATAGCAGGTTTACTTAAAAATATATATTTGAAATACATGCTAATTGACAAAATGGCATAGTTTATCATATTTACCGGTTCATTAGATTTTAATGTGGGGGAAAAAATAAAACAAAATATCGGTAATGAGCAAATATTATGGTCATAAATAATTGAAATGAATATGTTTTAAAAACTATTTTTAAATGTTGAGTGAGTGATTGATTATGGAGTTTAACGTCGCTGGAGGAATCTTTCACCCATTTGTGACGATTAAAATGTTAAAAATAAATTATTGATAATTGATTACCGGTGTTTTATCACAGATTGGCATCACAACTATTTACAGATTATATTATCTTCTGCAGATGAAAATACATGTACAATAATATTATTATTATTATTAAGTACATTTATATTGTGAATTAATTTATTTTTAAAAAAACAACAGATTTATTTGCTGGATTAGTGCACACATTATTGTATAAACTTTTAAGAATTTCATGTTGAACTTTTGGCGAGTTTGCTCCATATTGAACTAGACATGAAAGCTTGACTGACAGCTTACAGATGAAGAGTATGTGACAAGACGTCTCGAGTACAAACACGCAAATTGAGAAACCAACACTGGAGCGAGCAGATCATCAAAACACGTCTTGTAAATGTCCGGACGAAATTAGCGAGTTACATTGAGAGCATTCTTCAACGAACAGCGATAGGGTGATGGAGTAACTATGGGCACTTGCGAGACCTCGGTGAAATCAATATCGAAATTGGCACCGCTGATCAGCTGACTGTTTTTGTCAACACAGAGCACTTGGGGGCTAATAGTCAAAATGAGTGTAATGAAAACCATCCGAATTCAATCAACGTCCAGTAAAATCAGACAAAGTAAGACCCATCTGTGAAAAGTCACTGACTCAGCTAGAGATCCCTCTGTCCCCTCAGACAGGACGTTACATCACTAGGGCCCTGGGGACACCTCACAGGGTACTCTCCGTGTAAACAAAGGTCGATCAATTGTCAAAACAGTGTTGGCGCTTGGCTGGGATCGCTAAACCATGAAGCACAGAATTGACAAAGGGCAGCGCAACTAGCCATATCAAAGGCATCTTGCTCTTTTCTGTCTTGCAATTTGGTGAAGGGCTGGCAAGAAATTGGACACAAATGAATAGACGTTATTGCAATATGTTCCCCATACTGATTGAAGGGGTTGTTGAATTTTTTAGCAAAAATAACATGTTTTGGGAAAATATTGAAACTCCCCGCAGATCGTTTTATCAGAAAATATTTTTCTATTGCTAAACAAACTTTTGCGAGGCATCCAAAGAAAACTGGCCAACCATTTAATCAAAAAACGTAGCGTCTTGGATTGGAAGAAAAACACTGTGGTTCGGTCTGGCCATTATGTGAGTGAAATATAACCTTGTAAGATCTTCCAGCAATAAAGGGGTGTTTGAAATCTGACACCACATTCAGTCTGGTGAGCTTGTAGATTATGCCTGTGGAATTAACTGTAAAAATACACTAATGTCGAAGTGAGGCCATTCAGGCCTAGGCGAGCAGCGAGACTTTTGACACGCCACCACAGAATATCATGTTCAACTTTTAAACATTACAGTCTTTTTGAATTTGATTATTGATTAAAATATGACCGAGATTGTGTGTTTTCAAACTTCAGCTAAATTGCTACATATTTCAATAACAAATTAACCTCGGCAAATCCAACATCATACTTGCATTAAAATTAACATGACAGATTGTATCCCTCGAATCCCAACTAAAATACTACAAGCATCAATTATGTAATTCTTTTTACGCATGTGACAAAAGGCATGAAATAGTTCACCAATCACAATGACAGTAGATTGACCTTTTTTCACAAATCTGTTGTACCATGAGAGTATTAACATGTGACCTCTGACCTGTGAATACCCAGAAGGCTTCAGTGGTGTGATTGATATTGAAGAGCACGATAATGAAATAAAATTGCAAACATTTCTGTTATCTTTCTCAAGTGTCACTATCACAAATAGATATCAACTATTATTATTTCAAATTACAATTCATGGTTGATGTTAGGTACCACTGGTTATCATTTTAGCATGTTTAGGCAAAACAAGGAAATATTAATTTTGGGTTACGAGAAACTGTTGTGATGATACCCATAACAACAATCAAACACTGGAATTGAGCCTTCTAACACAAATGTCTATAATTATCATTGTATTAATTAAAAATTGTTTTATTAGTTCTGTTTATTTGGGGTGTAGAGCTGCTTTCAAGATTATTTCACTTATATAATATCAGGGCTTGTCACCTTATAGCAGGAGCAAACCTGCAACATCTCTGAATAACAGCACTGAATGTTGCATTAACCCTGCAAACTTCAACTGGTATTGAAAGACCAAGGATGATAACTGCATTGCCACGGTACAGACCGCGCATCCGAGACATTATGATCACATCAGAAAGATAACGTTCACGAACAATAATGGTAGGGTCCTGGGATGGGATTTGGTGTAATGGCTCATGGTGTAATCACTGGTATACCGGTAGGTGGGACGCTGACTCATGTATGCGCTGAGACTGGTTGACAACTAATAAAGAAATGGCTGCTGACCTCTATTGTTGCATCGTTGACCACTTTGCCCATGTCCATACTTCTCAGCATCTTGGTGGTGGGGCGGTTGTACGCCCTGCTCACAAAGGCAGGATGTGTGTCGAAGTGTTTGGCAGCATTGAAGTTTTCAGCTGAAAATTAAATTATGCAGTGAGTATCTGATTAAAAAAATTCCCAACTAACATTAAAACATGTTTTTACATTTCTTTTACAGTTTTCAATATTGAAAAGAAATGTGTTGTATATTTTGGTTTACTGTCATGCATAAATATTCGTAACAATTATCAATATATTACTAAATATGGATTAATGTTTAATTACGACACAATGCATTTCACTATTAAAATATTAGCACAATTTAACATCAGTCAAGAACCAAATTACCTTTTCTTTTGTTGTCAACAAAAATAATGTGTGTATTCTTTGGTTTACTGTCTGCATCAATTAGGTGTAGAGATGATTTCAGCTTTTCAATTTTCTGAAAGAACAATATTCATTGATAGTTTCAATAGGTGCAGACAACCAGCAAACTTGTCCATCTATTTCCCTAATTTTTCCGTCTACTTTCAATCTTGCTGATACAACTTTGTAGATGAAAGTATGATGTATATCATACTATATGTAGACATTTTGTCTCTTACTTTTACTACTCTGCCACCTACTTCCGATTCTACTGAAACCACTGATTCATAATGAAACAAAAGTTTTGTCAAAACTTAAATTTCTGCCTGGTACACAAACGTCCACCCACCTTTCTCTCGGTGAACCTCTTATAGTTGACGTATCGGAGATCCTGTGTTTCCATCAGTTTCAGCTGGTCTTCTGTATAGGTCGGGTCTTCACTCTCCTTTCGTTTGTGTACACCATCCTAGCAGACAGAATTCCAATTATCAGGGGTCCTATTCTCAAAACGTTCTTACAAAGTTCTTAGCGGAAGAACAGTTCATAGCCATGCTATACAAATCCTTAAGAATGTTGTACGATGGTAAGAACGTTTTGAGAATAGGCCAGCAGTATCATATATCAAAAAGCCAGGTATCAACTCGAAAATTTCATATAACCTGAAAGGAACAAAATCAAGAAAAATAATCACCACTTTCTGAGTCTTCACCATGTTGAAGTAAAACTCATCTGGATTTCTGTCTTCAGCTTTCCGCTTGAGAGCTTTGAGTGTCTTCTGCTTTTTCTGGAAATCACTGAAAAGGAAAAATATACCAACTGAATGCTAATAATAGTCATACAGCTTATTAAAAATGATCAATAAGGAATGTACTACTAATGAATTACCTTTACTTTGTAACGGGAATATCTCGCCCAAATGCGACAAGAACCTAATAGTATATAATATTATTAATTTATCATGATGATATAATATTTGGACATTAGTTACTAATAGTACCACATTGTATCATTCATATTCTGACTTCATGTATAAATCATAAGTGAGATCACTCAGATATATGACATATTTAGGCTTGCATTAAAAAAAATAAGTGAATGGTAAGATCTGTAAAATAACAATGTGATGTATGAGATTGATGCATTTAACAAAATCGCATTCCAAGTGCATTTTCAGATGGATGTAATAATAATGGATGTGATGAGCGGTGGACCTGACTTACTTTGCTCTTTCTTTGTAATCTTTCTTCTTCTCCAGAATCCCCAGATGCGATCTTGCATCAGGCTGAAAAGAAGCAAAAATAAATTAAATGTTGTAACGTAACTAATCTTTACTACCAATTTGACAAACATTGTAAGAAATTAAGAATGTCACAGCTTTTCAAATGGCATCTTGTTCATTTAGGGCAAATATGCAAAGAGGAATCGTAGATCATGTGATCAGATATCACATGGTACACCTTGGTTAAAAGAAATGTTTTGCGCATCTCACATGAATGTTTACTCCTCATTTGCGTATTTGCCTGAAACAATAATTTGTATAATTTGTCAACAAGATGGCATTTAAAAAGTGGTAGCATTCTATAGAAAGCCTCTGAAAGCTTTCTGTGGCTAGAGCTTTCTGAATAAGTGCACCTTGTTTATTTATGAATTATATGCATTTGAAAAGGCAAACAGTTTCCAATGTGTTATTTCTGCGTTTTAATAGCAAGTATACTGTCCATAGTTTTACAGTAAACAAAGCAGGGTTAGAAGTTCCCACTTGAAAATCTGCAATGTTAAAGGTATCTGTGTGACCCCTGAAAATTACAGATTTGATCACCTTTAACATTGGGCCTATGGAGAATGACCCCCGGGCCCCCTCAGTATTTTCTTTATTTCGAACACTGCCCGCTTAAATGCGCACGCAAAGCGGCATACACCGTCAGAGTAATCGAGCAGCCCTTATTAATTAATCCTTTCGCCCCCTTGTATGTTATGCCCCCAGTCATTCCATCCCCAACCCATGATCAATTCTCCCTCACCAATGTTTTTTTACCATATCGTCTTCGCCCCCATCATATTTTTATGTGCATGTTTTTATACATATGTTGTGATGAAATGCAACTTCCTAAAAAATAAGTGGGGCCCCAAAATGACGCGAGCATAACGTACTAGAAGCTGAAAGGCACAAATGTGGTTGAACTCACTGTATACAAATTATACAGTTGTCGAAACGTCTGGCACGCATTAAATGTAATTTAAACTTTAAATTACTAGTATTACTTTAAATTACTAGTATTAAAAACAATCATGCTAATCTGATTGGCCAGTAGATTATCTAAATATTGAAGAAATACAAATGTTCCATTACATACACATTCCCTGAATGATTATTATGCTTACAGTTAAATTTTTAACAAGAACACACCGTATTGCTCATTCATGTCTCCTAATTTCGTGATGTAAACAGAGAGGTAATGTGGGCCCTGTTGATGTCCTGAGATATAAAATCATCTCACCTGACTTCTTTCCTTGTAGGATCGTCGCAGTGACTTGTGTGCTTTCTTATATGAAGACATTGTTACCGTGTAGAGATGCCAGGGATGATACCAGTTCGGTGATACCGAAATTCACGTGTTTTGGATAGTTGTTACTTCTCCGCCTGAAGGTACTGAAGAGGGCATACAGGGGGCGCAACTCTTCCATGTATTCATCACTAATCAGTGTTCAAGATTCGGATCGATCCTCATCAAAGACAGATATATAGTAGACTAAGTATTTGTTGGGGATTCTTAACTTCTTTTATCGTTTTATCTTTATGTATTCAGCTAATATAATGGTTATTCTTACATGTGATGGATAACAGTAGTATTTTCAGTGGGAATATCTTAGATTCTGGATAGCACTTTCAGAGCAGCTGAAAAAAATTGGCTGTTGAAATAATATACACTGTTACATTTACTGTTACATTTACGGTTACGTTTATACTGTTAGTGAGTAAGAGACGAGAAAAACATATAATTGTATTACCCGGCAATTTTTCCTTTAGGATTTTGTAAAATAAAGCACTAATATATTAAATAGCGGATCTTCCACAGAAAGTTGTGAATGCTAATATTGCAGAAATATTAATAGTGAGAAGATGAGGAAGTAGGTATTAATAATTGATCATTAAAACCTACCTGAAACCCATCAGTTTCACGGTTAGATTCATTTGCATGCCTAATTCAATACCGTTTATCTCGTTGCCAGTCAACCAGCTTAGTTTTATTCCCACTGCACCAATCTTGAATAAATAAATAACGACTGAAGAGTTTAGGAAAACGTGATGCTCTATGACAGTGACATTTTACATACAATTTTACATACATACATGTATAACGCAATGTTGGTTTTCGTAAAAATCTACATTGTAGTTTGCAGATAGAATATATTTTTCTGAAACTGAAATTTGAGTTGTAAAGTTAGTAACTCTTTCTTGAAGTTTAATTACTAGATGTTATTAAAGAATACAAATGGAATTTCCAAAGTAGGCTTGCATTGATTATTAGTTTCATATTCGGACATGCAGTCACTCGGAATATACTAGTACTATAAATAAACACGAAGGTTTTAACAATTGTATTTAAAAGCATCAATTGTAATTACTATATAATACATTGACAATTCCACATATATATTGACAATTCCACATATTTCTCCACCATTAATGTCTTCTGAGACACTTAATGTATAGCAATATTCAGCATCAAAATTAGGCAAAAATAAATTGGATTCGTCGTAATATAATTAAATTAGTATACGTTTCACCGTTTGTGTAATTTCAGCAATCCAAATATATAGTTGTTGAATTTACAAAAGAGATGTATTTATACCTGTTCCGGTAACAACACCTTGATACAATCACCATTACAAAGTTTAGAAAATATAATAATAAGTTTGATTTATTCTCTTGAAATTTTATATTATTATGATTTGAAAATGTGGTTAATTTTAGCTTTAGAATGTCCACAACACATTCACCTTTCCAAAATTATTACTCACAGAATATCATTACGGAATTAGAAACATTTGTTTACCGAAACATAAAGTGTAACCAGACGAATTCAGTGAATAAGTTTAGATCTCATTAGATAGCTTTGTAAAGAATTGCAAGATCTTCAAATCCAAAGTTCTGTCTCAGTCTGTACGGACGGTAACGTGAAATTTCCCTATATAATTATATATTTTACATGTTTAGCTTTTGTGATCCATATATACACCACATCTAATTATATATTCCATGCCATATGCATTTTATGTGTCGTTGGTTTCCGGTGTAAAAGGCCTTAAATTGGACAGTCAAAGTATCTCCAGTTTCTATTATCCAGATTTTGTATACGACAATTGTTGGACAATTCGTATAAAATAACTGTTTCAATTATATAAATGCATTTTATTAAATATCTGGAAAATTGTCTTGTGAAGGTATGAACTTAGGCACAACATAGCGCAAAATTATATTATACTGTTGTCCTTGAGTATATCTTCTTATATTTCAACTATAAAGCATCGGCTGGGACTTGAACATACCCAGAACCAAGCATGAATCATGGAACCAAAATAGATGGTTTTATTGCATAGCCCAGGTCTCCGAGACAGATTGATATTTCCTTGTGATTTGATGAAATTGACACCGCACTGTCAAATACCATAAATCACCCTAATCAAGTCTAAAACATCTTGTTCAATTAAAGCAATGTCATTACTCGAGAAGAAGCAGAATGACCTTCAACATTTACCAAACGCCTCCATATCATAGATTCGGTTCTTCAAGAAAAATGTCGTCCGTGCGTTGCGGTCTTATTGGCTCGCGAGTAATCCTCGAGCAGTATAGTGGAAGTTTACGTGTAGGACGTAACTTACGATGAGCAATAGGTCGTAGAAGGAACTGGACATCACGGTCATGCTTTGATTACGAAACAGATATAAAGATCTGGATGTAACCGTAGGATTGCGTTTTATAGCGGTTTCTCCAACAAGGCGGAGGGCCGCCAATAATGAAACATAGAGCCTAGATTAGGAATGGGTAATAAAGAGCTGTGCTAGATTCCTTCAATTTGGGACCAAGTCCGTAACATGAGTAACGGATTTAACAAATGGCCGACTGGTGTCGAGGCACGTGCAGTTCAACCCCACACATCTGGGGCGATGTCGTAAAGCGCCGACTGTGCAGCCCTTGTCGTTTTTCTAAAGACTTGCAGCTGTGCGGTGGCTATTGGCATTCGTTCCAAATTCGATAGTAATTTATTCTAATTAACCGCAGACGAAGGCATAAGATTCATGTGTGGCTGTCTGGTGGTTCAAGGAAGACTGTTTGTACGTAAAAGGGGCCTACCTTTTCACTATTAACCACCAAACAACCCCAGGATTTTTATACAATGGAAACTTATTTACGCACACTCATGATTACGACAATTTGACTTTCATTTGCAATTACTTACTGGAGGCGAAAGTCAAACATAAACCGCATTCATGAATGGAATGCTAAAACTGAATCAATAATATCATATGATCGCAGGTATTTCTGTCAACAATATTGGTATGAAGTCGAGTACTCTGCACATTTTATTCCACTTTGTCTATTTAGTATTAGCTAACACGATAATCTATGAAAACCTGTCTTCAACTGTTTGTCAACGTTTAACATCGGACTGGTTTTGAAAGTTTAACATGACATGTTCATCATTGACGCTGATCATACATAAATAATTATCTCATGACTGAACAACAAGAGTTAAATAACATATCGCCTTTTCCAACATTTCAAGCTGCTGTACATATATATATATCTTTATTAATCATAAATGCAATTTTTAGAAAACATATGCTACTTCTTGTCTTGGAAACTGCCGAGTCTAGTAATGGCCAATCTGGACACCAAATTGTCCACTGATATTTGCCTTTATTGTAAAAATAACTTAATACTGTATTCATCCTTTCTCCAAAAATAGTTCACATTAGAGAAAACAACCTATAAATATGGATCTCAAAAGTTGACAAATCGTATCGTGAAGCCCTTGGATTGTATGGACCTATGAACATACACGTATTTGTTGTGCCTCGATGTGTTTGTTGATACTATGCTATTATAGTTAGGGTGTGTCGCTCATGTATCCATTCATGCTTCATCAAACACTTTAGACTGGGACCATTTCTTTTCCTTTTTACGGCCAAAACCTGGTTTGACCACAATGTGACAACTTGACCATCGTCTGACCCGCCTCTACGTTCGACCTCTGAGTTCCGTCTCGCTGCACGGTCGCGTGCGGTCTTCATTGCAAAGGACAGAGGAGAGGAACTCGAGCGAGAACGACATACTTTTTGTGACGGGTGTTATGAAGCGAGAGGAATATTTATTCGCTTTGGTTAATGAGGCATCGCGAACCCCAATCATCAGCTAGCGAGAGTAACGAGCTGGATCCTTCGGCAGGAGACAATATCTCCACCAAATCGCGCTGGAAACGAGAGTTGAGGTCCATCCGGGCAACTTCCTAAATAGTCTCATGCTCCCGACCCCCAGCGGGTCATTTGCTCGACGAGATTACGTTAATCTCCCGTATTCTCAAAGGACACATATTTAAGACTCGTTATTATTACAAATCAAATAAACCTTATCTAGCATGGCTCTAGGTTTCTACGTCTTCACGAGCCGCTCTAATGACGTGGAACAATTGCTTTTCTGGACCGCTGTTGGGGCACTCTCGAAGACGATCGCACCAATTGAGTATGTTCCTAAAGAGGGCATTGGCGCATGCGCGTTCTGGGGAATAATTCCCAATATCTCCTTCTTCTGTAAATCGTCTTTTGTAACAATGGCAGACGAGAGAGTGATTTATTGCATCGCCTAATTCGCCAGACCTGTTTGGTAGCACAATTTAACCTTACCACATAAAACAAGGGTGATGTATTGGGCAACAACTGTCCAAAAAGCTATGGACGTCATTTACGACATTTTGAAGGGACAAAGACCGCTTTGCTGCACGTCGAGCTCAATCTGCCAAATCCACGTGTCCATTCGGAGAAAAAAATCTGACAATACGTCTGACGGAACGACCGCAATTTCTGTGTAATGATATTAGCTCTAGTTTGATTTCTTTCTGACTGCAATTAACCTTATCCCGTTACTCATTCTTGTAATGACGTGAAATATTACCCCAATCTCCTAATAACTACATGTACTGAGAAAGGAAATTAAAGTAGTCAACCATGACGGGGCTCTATATACCAGAAGTTGCTCGGGAAGTGACAAATTACTAAACAAAAACAAATTACCAAGATTGTTATGTTACGGACTTATTCGATAAGCGTACAACCCTGAACAGTTATTATGTGTGAGCAATGGGTCCGATTATAACAGATGTGTTCACTCGATTCACACTTTTCCTACATTATACAACATATTTCTTACAAACATATGTCTTTTACCATTTGTTGAACACATGTCTTATATACTGTAGAAAAAAAAGGTTTAATTTCTCGGCTATTAATTATCAAGAGGTTGTTAAATTTTACGGAAATGAAAAGGTGCATGTATATTCACGGTTTGTTAATTTAACGATCTTTAAATACCCGCAATGCCATTTTAGTCAATATTATACTTGTCAAAGAGTTGATCAGATTGCGATCCTGTGAACGAGTTAACCTGCTATTAAAATTACATGCGTGGTGGTCTATCGGGAAATGAGTTGACATGCGCACTGGAGTGTTCCGCTTTATTACTCCTGTTAGCATACCAATAATTGGTGACACTGTTTCCAGTGATTAGATTAGTGCCAATTACTACAGCAATCGGAAGTACAACTAGGCGGAAGTAACACTTGTAAAGTCCTTTCCAGGTTGAAATAGTAAAAATTGCGAACATGAATTGGGTGCAGACCAAAATGCATCATCGCTTGATTGTTGACGTAGATGTGGTGCCGGTTACATTATACCTTGATGTCATTTTCACTATACTGTAGTGTCAATTTATCTCTGAAAACATGCCCATATGGTCATAACCCGCGAAAATAATTGCCTGTACTGTGATGCCATTTTCTCTCTAAAAATATGGTTCCATATTCTTGTGGTGCACTATTTTGGCCATAACCCGTGAAAATAACTGACGAACGAATACTAAAAAATAAATGTGTAGTGGTACTGGTATATGCATTTACATTGTCAGTGTGAGTGTCACAAAAACTATGACCGTGCACATATCACAATGTCCCTGTATGTTCGCGAGATAATTATGTTTGAAAGAAGCAGCAGCACGAGCAACTACACCAGAGTAAATGAGACATGGGACTGTCAGCTGTGACAGCCCACTGCGGGATAATCGGGTATAAAAACTATGCATTGTAGCAAAAAGTTTGCATGTAAGGACACTCTTTCAAGACCAGGGTATGCTCAAATTGACATCCCGCCACGAAGAAACGTATCTGCATATTATGTTGTCATTTGTTACCTTCCTGTTGGTACACGATTCGTTGTCGCCGAGGTACAGTCTCATTTTAACGATCAGATAGTATTTATGTGTCCAAGAAAGTCCGCCTAATCGAAATACAAGAACAGGTTGTGGATTGGAAATAACGAGTGGGTAAAAAATAGAAATCTCATCAAGATGATTGCAAGATAGAGCAAGCCGGTTTTCTCTGTCTAGAAACTGGGAATGTTTTTCTCTTTTTCCTGGATCAGTTCTCATCCTTAAAGAGTTATTTAAGCTGAAAGCACCCGACGTCAGTCGCCTTTAATGAGTTCGCTTGTTTATCTCCAGCTTTCATCTCTCCTTCGCTCTACCTTCGACTCGGTTGTCAGCCAAGTAGTACCCAGCAATCCCTGCGACGTCACCGGAAGTGATGACCTAAGAGATAATGTGACATCACTGGGCCAGTCGTCTTTCACTGGCGTCCATTGACCCATGAGAAAGACCTGTCGTAGTCACGAATCTAAATCGTTTTCAATTAAAAACAGATCGTTCTTGTCTTAATGTCTGGCAATGCTACTGATATGTATCACGTTAAGATTATTGTTATGTTCCAGCCGAGTTTTACATAGATGGATGGTCGTGTTCTCATATCTTCTTGTCGTCTGCTCAGATCGACAATGGAAGGAGGTCGGAAAGGAACATTGTATATAAGATGATTTAGATGTAGGGTACCGGAGAGACGCACAGAACGTACTTATTATAGCATTGACGAACGAAATCATGTATCCTGTTTGGTGTTTCAGAAAACACTACCGGCAGGACTAATTTCGTATTGGTCACGGTAACTAATAACATAATGCCGTCTTGGCAGTGGACATAGATGACTCCTTCGTATTCATTACTTATTTAGGATGTAGTAGACCATATTATATTCCATGTTATTGGTAAGCCTGAATGTCAACAAATATAGCATTTCAAATTCTATTTTATCATAATCTGGAACCTTTCATTGTTGGTTGTTTTATAGATGTAGAACTGGAAAAGATAGCTTGGGCTGTATACTCCCCATGGTGTTGAGAAGGAACATCAAGTGCACGTTGATCCATTGACAGGGTATGCGGCGCTTTGTGAACGCATTATGTAGTGGATTTGGCACATTGGTAGCCATTATTATTATTAATAATAGTTCATTATTATATAATACTTATTATTATTAGTGTTGTTGATGATGTTGTATTTATGATATGAGTATGTGGAGAAACGTTATACTATGCGCCAAGGAACAGCAACTGAATGTCGACATGTACCGGTAGTAGAAAACAATGACCAATGTATTAGACAGAATGCGTCTGACTATCATCTCATCTTGTATTTAACTGGATGTTCATTGTAATATTCAGTTGAGTATCGTCGCTTGTTAGTAGTTATTTTAGGCCTACGTATGTTGCACTGGTTTAAGTTGGTTGGTTGATTTGGGGTTTAAATCCACTTTCATTAAATGCACTTTCATTTTTTCACTCACATCATGAATACTAACACGTAACATTTGCGTATGATAAATAACTTGTGATACGATAATGACTTATGACAATAATACTACATCGGCTGTTAATATAATATCATAATTATGCCGGGGATTCTACGGTATTCTTTGTCTATAAATTAATTATTAAGTTAGTTGATGACCCCAAACAAGGACATTACCTTTCTATAGTTATCATGCAAAGTAGGCCTATATCAGTTTGGCGTATGTTATGCAGTTTTGAATTCGCTAATTTGAAGTATAGGCCTACATCTTTAGAAGTTAATATGTGACTAGGCCTACTTATAAGTACAGATTTAAGCCCTATGGAATTAATTATTGTATATCTTAGTAATCACATAATGTTAATACTAATGCAATGACTTGTCTTTGGGGGTTGCTTCTTAACAAAGACACAGCCAATGATAATAACAGTCGGAAATACCTCAACACAAATTGTCCACGTTAGATGGATTTATCTCCCTTTGATTAATAAGAGTAGGCCTACTGTTAGCAGGTTGGAAGCGCGAATTGCATAGGCTACTGCATAGCCACCATAGATGCGGTTTAGTTAGTATGCTACGTTACAGTGTACTTTTTCCATATATTAACTCTTACTTAATGTACATTTGTATAGTGTTTTCAGTTGAAACATTTTGGCAACAACAACTAACAAGAATGCATGTATTTTCAATGTTCGTTCTACCTGTATAATACTCAGTTGAGATTATTTCAGCCTTCGCTTGGCATTAAGTGTTCTGAATCTGTGAATAGTACACGTATTCTGAGGTAGGTTGTATTTGCTACAGTCTCAATTAAAGGTGTACACGCCTGGGTTGCACTTTAGAAACCACTCGCTGGTCTAGTGTTATAAATACGAAACATCAGTGGCTACATCCAAAGCCGAGTTTCAGCGACATCGCTGTACCATACGATTCCTTTAGTATGTCTAAAACCGACAACAAACAATTAGCTATTAAATATAGATTCAGTATTCGAATCGGTAATGTGTGTGCCAATAATTTAGTATCTTCTGCAGTGTTGGTTTCGATGAGACGCTCACATTACCTTATTTACATGATAACTGTTGTGTGTGTGTGGGGTGGTTTTTGTTGTTGGTATAGGCTACCTTCTTCTGATTTCACCATCATTTATAGTCATAAGGATCTAGTATCTTCGTGATACCAGTATATTGCGAGCTACTACCGGTATTGGATACATATCGTTTGACATTGCATTTTGACTTTATAATGTATGTTTAATGTAGTTATATAGGTGTTTACAGTAAGATGCGTTCCGTTGCTAGGTTAGCCATGTCACCAGCCTATACTTCTAAAAGAACTCGAGACGCTGTACAGAGATCATACATGGACAGCAACGGCAATTCTTTTCTCTACGTTACGTGTGTATTTATTCTAAATTTTCAAGATCTGTTATTTCCATATAATGTTTTGTTTTTTAAATGTTTTATTTTCTTCAAGGCATCTGCAAATATGTGTAGTAATTCAAAACTGCAACACTACTTTTTAAATTGTCTAATAAAGCACTGTTTTAGATGTACGAAATTAATGTTATTAAAAGGGAAAATTGTGCAAACCTCTTAGTAGTCATATCACAGATTTGCATCTTATTAACTGTACACCTAGTACATATACAGCACATTTGTATTAGTAAACACTGTACTTATGAACGTCCCTGTGAAATAAGAAACACTCTGTCATGAAACGTATTGATTTAAACATTTGCTTTCCTCTAACCGGATTTCATCATCCAATTTTGGACAGCCTTATCACGAGGGATGACATTAGGATTAAGTACCTGGCTTCAGAGCTTACTACAGTTGTTAGAGGATCCGATACGTTAGTACGAATTAAAAGGAACCATTACGTCATACTCTTTGTACCGGGCATGTCGCCATTGTTAGGGTAACCAAGTAGGGACAAATATGATATGTAACTCAAACAATATGCATGCCATGTCTTGTTTTTTGTTTGTTGGGACTACTTTTTTTCAATTATTGTCCAATAAATCTGTTTACGTCGAATAATGAAATAGTTTATTTCGATTATGTAGAATATGTTTATTTCAGGCTCCTGTATATTTTTAGTTTACATAAATGCGGAAATTATATAAAACTATTTAAAGCAAATTTTACGTGGCATTGACTTGCCGTAAATATTAATTATAACTTCATTTAATTTGTTTAAGCATTATCATATACAAACATATAAATCTGGATGTGTGTCATCATGACACGCCCAAAGTTTCTAGGATTAGGTTTTCCCTTAATTCTACAATGTTAATTACATATTTCTTAATCATCTCATCAAGTGGTGCGTGCACTGCATGCAAATCGTTAAATTACTAATTTTTCGAAATTGTCTGTTAACAAGGAAATCCTTTAAAATAAATATTTAACTAATCTGTCATATTAGTTGATTTCTGCAAAATTTATTGAAAACCAGCCACCCGGTTTTGTACAAATTGTATCAAAGAATAGATAATAAATAGGAAAACATCCTTTCGCAAACTTTCAGTAAGCCATGGACCAACGATTTCCTTTCTGCATTGTCTACAGCTCGGCCCAATCAATATGTACACTAGAGATTTGGTAAATTAATATCACTTCCGTCCGCTCTTCCCAAAGCATTACGCTGTACTCGTAGATCTAGCTCTAAGGATCACGGTCTTTACTTTAACTGTCAATCAAATAGAATTAAAATATCAAACGACTGAGCCGAATCCCACCGTTTTCACATTATCTCTGTGAGACAACACAAAGGTGTTTTTCAGGAAATTTGATATCATTGCCCGCCGAAGAGATAACACACATCCAGTGGGAAAGAAATAATTTTCCATGGCGAATAAACCCCTTTCTAATTGATGCTAAGGATGCACCAGCACGGGCGGCTGTGCGCGCGCATAATGGACAGCGCCGAGCGGTGATGACGACTTTGACAGTAACTCGTGTGCTTCTATTGACTGACAGCCGACACTGATTACAGAGGTGACAATGATCTTTCAATAGATTTCGATTGCCGTCGGACGATTTCGGAACCTTTCGCCACAGTTTCTCAAAAGTCAACACAAAAATCGGATTTGGGCTACCATGGTGCCAGTTGGATTTGCTATCTTTTCTATTGTGTATTTATCCAATTACGAGCATTGGTCCTTGTTTGGGAACGTCAAAACTTCACAAGTGGGCGCAAATGTTCCTCCTTCCGGTCTGGGAACGAGGCTCAATGGCCGCCGGTTATCCTTTGAGGGAGCCCCTTGAGGTCTGGTCCCGTAACGTGCTAATGCATATCCTCACCATATCGCAAGTCAAATACTTCGTTGTCAGCGGCACAGGCTTTACGGAACCTGATCTGCAAAGCATGTCAGAGTTTTTACAACAAATGGATCTATTTATGTTGTGTTATGTTATTCCTTGTCCATTGTAAAAGCATCAAGAGTTCAAACAAGTACTCTGTAAAAATTCAGAAGCTACGTGGATTTTCAATTCAATATGTTTTATTCGACTTCATGAAAAGGAATCTCTGGATCCTTAAGAGAACATCACATTTTCGAACTGCCTACAAAGCCAATGAAGTAATACTGTGTGAATAAAGATATATAAATAACGTAATAAATATTGACGTACTTAAGAATACAGGTGTTTTTTTCATTTGTTTACGATATTAGCCAAACATGATATACTTCAATGTCTATATTATATTCACTATAAAGACGCGTGTGCGTGCATGACAGGGACACGGTGATGGATGTAGTTATGTTAATTCTCCGTGCACCACAAAATGAAAACGATACGTTGACTGCAGACCGTGATGTGCCAAATTATTTCCTAATGCGTGGATGAAAGAGAGAGATGATCATGTATCCAGCTCACTTAATCACACATCACCACGACGTGTAGACATCCTCTGTACTGCTGGTAATTCATATACTATTGGAGCACAGGGATAGAAAGCGAAATTAGACACCGTTTGTCACATGAAGATATAGTTCTAGCTCTCTGACAAGAAGAAAACAGAGAGACATGTACATTGGGCAATGTTTGTTTATTTCCTAGACTAATGGAAATTAGCATTTTTTAGCTCCAAGTAACAAAAAAATACAGAGACGATTATTAATTGGACGGTATTGAGTTAATAAAACTAGAATAATTGAAATTTACATTTTTCGAGCTCTGGGTTTAAAAAGATACAAACATGATAGTAAATTGGACAATATTTAGTTATAAATTAAATCGTTGAAACTAATATGTTTCAAGCTCTCGGTAAAAACATACAGACATGATAGTAAATTGGACAATATTTAGTTAATACACTAGAATCCTTGAATCCTTGAATCCTTGAATCCTTAGCACTGACATATATACTGTTCTTATTATATTCACAGGAGCATTGATGTTTGACTTGCAACATCATATAAATGTGTGTTTGCAATATATGCTAACAAGACGATTCAAGTAAAACAAAATGTGCGATGGCGTTAGAGTATTATTATGAAACTAACACATATTTCAAAATTAAATAATTATAATAACCATGCAGTTCTGATGTAAAACAAATTCCACGACAACTTCGCTTGTGTATTGCATTATATATATATAGAACTCTAACACGTTCTTATAAAGTGTCCATCGATAACCAAACTGTTGTAGTTATGAGGACAGTTCTTAGGTCTTCATGTTGTCTTGGTGTGTGTATGTTCCTTCTCTCAATTGGTAATCCACGAAGCTTCTCTCTGCAATTAATTAAAATATCAATTAATTATACAATAGAAATGTATTCATATGTCAACATATTCATATTGAAGCAAATCTTGTTTTCTAATTGAACATGTTGTTTTCCTAAACACGTTGTATCAAATTTCCAATACTATCGACATCATTCTTTCTGTGTCAATGTTCCATAAAGTTAAATGAAAACACTGGATACAAAACCAACATTGGCAACATGAAAACCTCCACATACGCGCACGTGTCACGTATGCCACGTGTTGCCATCAATTAGATGATGTAGTAGAAAGGTCTCTGCTTACGCTGCAATCTCCTAGAACCGGTTTAAGTATATTTACCTCGCTCTTCAAAGAGCACGGCACTCTGTTGTCAGAAGATAGGCTACTTCCGGTTCAAGTCTCGATGAACAACTCTCAGCAAAGACAGCATTTGATTGGTCGAGGGATTGTTCCGAATGTTGTATATTACTGTAATCCAAACGACCCGATTCCTGGATATGATGGCTTCATCGATAGTGCACTACAAATGAAATCAAAACATAATATATACTATTCAGATTCATCATTATACTATTCCAGTCTTGTTGAACATAGTTTAATCGACTATAAATGCAGATAACCATCATTGAGCATATAATTTAATTCGAATTTTGAAGTGAACATTTCTGAATTTAATGGCGACATTAAACTTTAGCAACAGGTGGATTGTCGTTCCTATTAGTATGCTCACTAGACTTGTCTTTCACTGGTTGATCTAAGACGGTACTGAGCATGGACTTTAGAGGATGGTTCAAGTTGTGTAGTACATTAAATCTAAATCACAAAGTCTGTATCGTGTGGGACACCAATCCAGAGCAACATTATGTTTTACATCATGGCCATCAATAGCAAGAAAAAGCAATTTCTTGGTCATAGCAGTGTGTTGTTTAGTAGGACTACTACTACTATAGTATAAACAAATGATCGATCGTCCCAATGTCACGGTCTCCAACAACTGGATATCCATGACTAATCCCCCTGAGCAAACTGTAACTAGGTCACTGTATTATATTATTAGGGGTATTGTGGTTTGCTAGTATTGTGCTTTAGCGATATGAACCATGCAACTAGTATAATAAACGGTTACATCGAATTTTATTAATTTAAAAGTTGAAAACTTAACTTTTGAAACTTTTGGACAAACTATTTGCCAAGGCGAAACTTATAGTGTTAACGGGTTCACTTATGCGCAAACAGGAACATATTACGATACCGTTTTTCATACTGCATCAGCTTGCGATAGCATACAGTTTTCAGTAAATTTGCTTGTCGATAGTTTTGAAATAGAGAGCTATTCAGCGACTATTTGCCAAGGCGAAACATATAGTGTTCATGGGTTCACTTATGCGCAAACAGGAACATATTACGATACCGTTTTTCATACTG